>JAMPIV010001435.1:0-140000 GCA_024509875.1 Oreohelix idahoensis
GGGGGGTGGGGGGGGGGGAGGGGGTGGGGGGGGGGGGGTTGGGGGGGGGGGGGGGGGGGGGGGGGGGGGGGGGGGGGGGGGGGGGGGGGGGTGGGGGGATGGGGGGGGGATGGTGGGGGGGGAGGGGAGAGAGGGGGGGGGGGTGGGGGGGGTGAGGTGGGTGGGGTGGGGGGGGGGGGGTTGATAAGGGGGGGGGGTAGGTAGATAGATAGGTTGGGGGGGGGGGGGTAATAATTTGTTGGATAATTAGGGGGGGGGGGAAGTGGGGGTGGGGGTAGGGGGTGTATTGAGGGGGGGGGGGGGGGGTGGGGGTCGAGAGGTGGTAAAGTATCGTTTTTTAATGGGGGGGGGATGTGTTTCGTAAGGGGGGGAGGGGGAGGGGAGGGGGGGGTGAGGCAGGGGGGTGCTATTTGGAATTTTGTAGTTATGTTATATAATATGTGTGAAATGGACTTAAAAAAAAAAAAAAAAATTTACTCTCGTATCGGTCAGTCTGTTGATAGATAGATAGATAGATAGTTAGTTAGATAGATGAATAGATAGATAGATAGGTAAATAGATAGATAATACATAAAAAAGTATATTATAAATTGATAAAGTGAGATATAGTAGTTAGATAGATAAAATAGGATAATAGATAAAAAGATTAGATAGGTGAGGTAGTAAGAGTTAGAAAGGTATTTTTACAATGAAATGAGTTCGGTTAAGGATTGTTTCACAAGAGTTGTGTTTCGGTAAGGTTTGTAATTTTTATCAAGATTGAGTCAATTAGATTTGCGTCAACACTGTCCCGGGCTGGATGTTATAGTAATAAGGAACACAGAGGCTTTCTGATCTTCCCCCCGATAAAACAGAAATCCACGTACCGCTAACCGCAGAATTTTCTACCTGCATTGCCCTGTAAGACAAAACGAAGGGATACCGCAACGTGAGCACGGCGCAGGCGTTCGTGCGTGGTGACTTTTGGGCCACAGATCAAAATAGCTCTGCTCTCTCCCGTTAAAAGGAACGGAGTAATTACCCTGAAAAATTTTTCTCGAATCAAAGGAGAGACCCGGGAAATATTTAGTCCACCTTTCCTGGGGGGGACCGATAAAAAAGGATTGTTTGATCACATACCGCTATGCGCGTGCATGCAGAAGGTCTATAGTGCTGATTGACAGACAAGATGACAGAAATATCGCTGTTAGACACAACGTTTACAGAAAAGTGGGCGGAGAATTTTGATGGACAGAAGGTAGACAGGTCAAAATGACGAGAACTCAGACCGACCTAGCAAAACTACGGGCAGACAATTCCACCGCCCATCACAGTAAGTAATATACCCCTTTCAATAAACTAGAAAACTGCTCAATGATCCTCTAGGAAGATCAAGATCGATCGGATGGTTACCCCGGTTTTAAAGGAATTAAAGATAGATAGATAGATAGATAGATAGATAGATAGATAGATAGATAGATAGATAGATAGATAGATAGATAGATGACAATTAGATAGATAAGAATTATATAGCATAGAATATAGACAGATATATAGATTTACATGATGAAGTTGTCCATCCCCAACGCCCGACCTTTATGTTAGGTCCGCCATCCTACCGACCATGCATGGGAGAGCATTGAAGCCTTGTTTGCTTGTCATTTTCGACGGAGTCATCTGTCAAGTTATTTGCTTATGTTTGTATCATAAGTATAATTGTGTCTTTACCTGCGATGTCAGGTTGATTAGGGGTTGTCTTCCCTTGTTTATTCATTCATTGTGTTTGACCTTTAGGGTCATAGGTTGACAGTTCGGCGTGGGCCTATGGGAAGGTTTTTTTAAGCGGGAGTGAGATATACTTCCGGGAAGCCGGGAGGTCCTGTTTTTCTGAAGGGACCAAGAGTCCATTGTTTTTCGGGGAGAATCTTCGAAGTAACTGCTATGGCAGTTTTCCCCAGTGAATCTCTGTGCGTCGGGATGACGACAGAATTCCTTGTGTAGTTCTGAGGATTCATTTACCAGGTAATACCGACCTTTATGCATTATTACGCTTTTCGGTGGCAGAACATGTAAAGGATTACCTAGGGTGAACAGCAGTTCACGGATCCGCCATTTCCGAACTTATATATTTGTGCTCGAGGTAGCCATCCAAGACTGTTAGTCTTATATTGTCCAGAAATCCAGTGACGAAGATATATTGTGGGAGCCGCAGATTGGCGGAACTTCTATCTACAATAAGTCTTACTGCAGGGTTGATGATAACCTATTTAACAGAAGTACACGGCCGACGTTAGGACGAGGCCTGTGCTTCCGGCTATTATACTACAGCCTGATATGTGCAATTGGCAGGGAGTGCCAAGTTGCACCTGTGTGTCAAGGTAACTAAGGCATCTGACGCGTTTAGTCAGAGACGCCAAGGGCGACGCTACGAACTGTCATTATTGAAGAACTTTGCTATTGACCATGCACGTCTATTCTGATTTTACCTTTTTGAATGCCAAATGTATACCTATCGATGTCAGGTCAGCATGACCTTGTTACACTGACTGTTCCTGTTGATATTATGTGTGTTCCCGTCAATAAATGTCTTGAAACATGCCTGCAGTGTCAAAGCATCCTTGATTACTGCATGTGAGAGTTTGGGTTGCAGGATCTACATCTATACGAGCCTAAACACATTCGCGTCTTCATTCGCACCCACACTCAACTCATCATACGCTCGCACTACACATCTAACAACATGTAAACTGTCTTGGGCCAGTGATCACCTCAACAAGAAAAAAATACAGTTTTACATTTTCTGGTGGACCAGTTTACGTGGGCTCTTATGATACATTTTCTTGTCGCCAATGTGGCCTAGAAACTTACATTTCTGATGGACCAGATCTGTGGGTTTAAAAAGAACAGAGCGAGCATTTGACATTATTGTTGACATTTATGGATCCAGAAATTTACATTCCTGGTTGGCTGTTACATGTATGATGTCTCCAGTTTTGTCGAGAAAGTTACAAGAAGGACAAGTACACATTACACTTCTGATCTGTGGGTCTAAGCTACACACGGGACAGCCGTAACACACAGTGCTAATTCTACACTTGCAAGTTTTGGCTACAACAGGACAGATATAGGTCATCAACGGTTGACACAAATAAACAGTACGAGCATTTATATTATAATGCTACATAAAGCATAACAAGACAAGTACGGAAGTGAACTACTAGGCATTTGCTACGTGGACCATAACTGCATAGAAGGCGGGTTCCTATTGTAAACAGTACTGCGGGTTGTTACACGTTTCATTCAACAACAGACTTTTCTAGGTCAGAGTATTCAGGCTACATTGTTGGAGGTCAAGTGTCTGTAAACAGTACGTGAAATTGTAAACATTCAATGTGCAAGCCCTAATTTGAGAAGGTCATAGTAACTTTGGTTCGTGAATACCACTTTATGTTACAGTGGATTTGACGTTCAGTGCGCGTTTGACATTTCGTTTCTGTGTTCGCAAGGAGCAAGAAATTTATTTTAGTTTCAGCTGTGACTGAACTTGTTCTGCAACACATTGAAATTGATTGCTATATGTTTATGTCACTTCTACTGTTTTGTGTATTTTTCTGCGGGTTTTTCGGTTGGTGGGTCTTACGGTAAATATGCCACTTGATCGAGGCTTACTGTAAGCGGTCTGTAGGTGCAAATTTTCTTAATTTGGAAATTTGCTAGTGACAATTGGTCGCTATTGATGTTAGCTGTGATGTAATTGTACTTAACGTTGTTTTTGTAATATTTTGTCTGTTTTTCAGTTTTGATTGTCGATTTGTTTTGTTTGTATTCTGTAGGTCTCTCCTTTCTTGTGTATTTCTCTACACATTTTTGGTTAAAACAGTGTTGCCATTTGTATTGTTTTGTATTTTTGTCTTTGTATTTTTTTTTTGGTTGTACTACATTACTGTCATGCACAGTCTACATACACATACTTGGTCATGTTTTGATATTATTGATAAGGTAGACTCTTCATATAGAGTTTGTTAAATAATATTATATAAGATATTTATACAAGTTTTTTCTTTGATAAAAGACTTGTTATCTACAAAGATTTAGCAACAGTAAAATAAAGTGAAGTGAGTATACAAGTCTAGCATTTCAGACTTGTCTCCCATTGAAGTGGGATAAGGTAATTTATTTAATTTTTTTTCAGGTTTCTGATCTCATTAGACAGAATGTCTACATTGGATTTCTTCATCCAGCAAGGGTTGACCCTTGGTAAGTCTGGTAAAGAATTGGAAGAATATTCATCTGCTCAATTCGCCATTGCATTAAAGTCAGAAGAAAAGAAACAAAAAGAGGAAATTAAATTGAAAGCAGAAGCTGAACTAAAGAAGCTAGAAGCTGAGAATAGAAGATTAGAACTTGAAGAAAGAAGGTATCAAAGAGAGGCTGAGGAGAGAAAAGCTCAAGCTGCTGCTGAGGAGAGGAAAGCTCAAGCTGCAGCTGATGAAAGAAAATTCCAGATGGAAATGGAAGACAAAAAACTTCAAGCTGCTGCAGAGGGAAAAAAAACTTCAAGCTGCTGCAGAGGAAAAAAACTTCAAGCTGCTGCTGAGGCTGAAATTAGAAAAATGGAACATGAGGAAAGAAAACAGAAGATGGAACTTGATGAAAAACTCGCAATTTTGGAGTTAGAGAAATTGAAATTGGCGAGTACGGGTGCTCAGCAAACAACTTCGAGTACGACAAAGGAGTTTGTTAGTAGGATTAAATTGCCTCATTTCAATCCTTTAAAGGATGACGTAGCAGATTATCTAGATAGATTCCAATTTTTGTGCGATACGCATAACATAAAAAAGGAAAAATATGTTGAACAACTGATGCCATTTTTTACAGGTGACACAGTGACTACTCTTATGACAATAGACGAACATGAGAGGACTAATTATGATGTTGTCAGGGCAGCATTACTAAAGAAATACCAATTAAAACAAGAAGACTATCGTCCTCGTTTTAGTACAATGTTGCCAGAAAATGGAGTAGATTTCTCTGATTTTGTTACAAAGATACGTCGTACATTTACACGATGGGTTGAGTTGTCTCAGATTGAGAAAACATATGAAGGTCTAATGGACTTATTATTGCGAGATAAGGTTTTGTCATCTGTTAATGATTCTTGCATTCCTTCATGAGCGTAAGCCTAAAAACTTAAAAGAAATGGAGGAATACTGTTGTCAGTATGCCACAGCACATCCCCATGCTACAGTTAGCAATTCTAAAGTAAAAGAAGGGTTGCCAGCTGCTTCGGCAACACCATATGGCCCTAATTTCAGAAAAAAATTTCAGGGTGCTCAACAAAATTGGAATAGGGGAAGTAATCAAAATTACACTCAGAAGCGGAGTAATCCAACACATGATGGTTCTTCGTCTATGCAGTGGAGACAAGATGGTAGTTCTCGTAATTTTAGTGGTAATAATTTGAGACACTTTCGTAAAGGCTATCCAAATAATAACTATTCAAATTTTCGAGGTAATCATTCTCGACGTCAAGATTATGACGATGTGAATTTAGAAACCGGGATTCAAACCGGAATGATGATTACAATAGGCAATATGATAACAATTACAGGGGAAATGATAGTCGAAATAATTACAGGGGAAATGATAATCGAGGTAGACCTAGGTTTAACAAAAAAAGACCTTACCAACAGGCAAACTCTGCGCAACAAGAGTTTGATGGAGTCTGTAATACAGTAAATGATAGTGGTAACTCTAGGGCTATCACTGGTTGTGCTTTCGATTTTGGGAGAGCAACTGAATGCCCCCAATGCTTAACATTGTTTGACTCATCAACTGTATCTACGCTAAGTTGTGGTCACCCTCTTCCTGCTCTACCTGCTACAGTTGCGCATGATGGGAGAGGATCTCTCATCTTACATAAAGGTCTAATAAATGATAGGCTAGTCTCAGTACTTTTCGATTCGGGATGTACTACCGTCGGGGTTAAGGAGTCTCTGATAGATCCTTGCTGTGCCACGGGAAAAACAATCAAATGTGTTACATTTGGTGGTACTATGGAAAGCTATCCTACTGCTATTATTAGGATTGACACTCCTTTCTTCACAGGAGATGTCCATGCATGTCTTCTTCCTAATCCTATTGCGGATCTTATAATCGGTCGTATTCATGGGGTTAAGGAATGCACCCCGCAACAAATTTCTAGTTGGGAAGAAAAAAACATTCAAAACGGGTCATGCAGTGGTGACAAGAGCTCAAGCTCTTAATCCCCCAACTTCATCATTATAATTAGTAATGAAGTTGATGAGCCAAGATCTAGCTACGTGGTGATTTCCCATGACCCTCGTTTAGTTTAAAACTTCTAGAAGAGGAATCCCTTCTTTGAAGAAATACGTCCTTTCCTTTGCCAAATAAGAAAGGGGATCCCAATCAAAAATACGAATGACAAATCGTATATCACTATGAAGAATGGTATATTGGTACGAATGGTACAACACTCGGACAAGTCTATGCACTCGCAAATGCTTGTGCCTAAGTGTATGAGAGCCTTAATTCTTCGGCATGCACACGATTCTCAGTGTGCTGGACACATGGGTTTTTCCAGAACTAAAACTAGAGTCCTTGCGTCATTCTTTGGCCATTCGTGAATAAAGACATCCGAATTTATTGCCGATCTTGCAAAATTTGTCAAGAGGTCAAGTCTAGGGGTCCGAGACATGCTGCTCCTATTCAGGCTGCAGATATTCCGATTCGGCCGTTTCAGAAAATGGCTATAGACATCATTGGTCCGTTCAAAATTAAGTCAGCCAGAGGACACCAATTTATCCTCACTTGCGTGGACATGTGCACGCGTTGGCCAGAGGCTCTTCCTCTGAAGAGCATATCAACTGTCGATATCGCTGATGCTCTTTGGCTCGTATTTTCTCGTCTGGGATTCCCCGGAGAAATACTGTCGGATCACGGCACTCAGTTTAATTTCCGGCACGTTAACATGTCTCAGGTAAATGGCTAACGCTAACATTAAAAGGTCCTCATCAGTAGTATTTATCAACCAATGTCCAATGGAATTGGGGTAGAAACGTTCTTAACAGGACACTAAAAGAACATACTTGGCAAGATTAACGGAGGATCATCCTGAAGATTGGGAACAAGGTTATACCTGCAAGTCCTCATTTGCCGAGTAAGCGAGGTTTCCCAACGAGCATACAGGGTTTTCTCCTTTCGAACTTGTCTTTGGCGCGCAAACGCGCGGGCCAATGTCCTTGTTACACGATTTGATAACTTCCGATAATATTGACGATGATACACAATCGTCATATGAATATGTTATAGCTCTTAGAGAAAAGATTATCGAATCGTGCAGGTTAGCAACTTCATCTTCCGCATTTGCGAAAGAAAAAGCTAGGCGATTTGCTAATAAGAAAAGACGCCTACGTCAACTTTGTCCTGGAGACAAAGCATATGTCTTACTGCCCTCAAGAGAGAATAGACTTCTCATTTCTTGGAAGGGTCCATACACTATAGTCTCGAAAATTTCTGATGTCGACTATATTGTCGATGTGGATGGAAGGCATAAAACCTTCCATATAAATATGTTAACAGAGTTTATTGAACGTCCAGACTATTTACAGCCTATTTTCCAGGCGACGGACGACTCTCCAGTTCAACATGGTCACATCTCATCCCTGTCCGTTATACAGGATGAGGAAACTATTTTTTCTGACGTGAACTTACCTCTTCCTACGATTCCACTTACTTCAACGGAATCGTGGAGAGACGTTACAGTCTCTTCCAACTAGTCTTTTGAGGAACAACGTCAAGTATCCTCTACGTTACAATCATATCAGGATGTCCTTACCGACATTCCTGGACACACAGATGTCATAGAACATGACATCATACTTACTGATCGTAATCCGATCAGAGTAAGACCATACCCAATACCTATTCATTTCAAGCACAAGTCGAGAAAGAATTGGATGAAATGATTCAACTACAAATAATTGAACCATCCACTTCAGCTTATTCTTCGTCGATAGTTATTGTTCGAAAGAAAGACAATAACATACGTCTTTGCGTTGACTATCGCAAATTAAATCAAGTTACGAAGTTCGATGCTGAACCTATGCCGTTATTAGATGATCTACTTATTAGACTTTCTAAAGCTAAATTCTTTACTAAACTAGACTTGTCGAAAGGTTATTGGCAAGTCCCACTGACGGAACACGCCAAACCTCTCACTGCTTTTTCGACACCTAGGGGTCTGTTTCAATGGAATTTTATGCCTTTCGGGCTTATGAACGCCCCAGCGACTTTCGTGCGCATGATTCGACGAATTCTATCAGATCGTGCAGATGTCATTGCATATTTAGACGACATCTGTCTTTTCAGCGATACTTGGGAAGAACACTATGTGGGTCTGAAGGAATTGCTATCTACTCTACGTGAGCATAGTTTGACTGCAAAACCCTCTAAAGCCTTTGTTGGGTTTAGTGAAATTTCCTTCCTAGGTCATCGAGTTGGCCATGGTCTGTGGAAGACAGAGGACCAAAACATTTCAAAGATATTAAATATCTCGGTTCCGAAGACAAAAAAGCAAGTGCGTAGTCTCTTGGGATTGATACAATTCTATGGAAGATTCATTGAGAATCTGTCCTCCATTATGGCACCACTTTCAACGTTATTGAAAAAAAGGTTCTCCTAATATGGTGCGTTGGTCCCAAGAATGCCAATCTTCATTGGATCAGGTTAAGAATTTGTTCTCATCTCATCCTATCTTAAGACTACCGACGATTGATAAGACTTTTGTCCTTCGTAGTGATGCCTCTTCCACTGGCATTGGAGCGGCACTAATGCAGGAATATTCAGGAACTCTGCATCCTGTAATGTATATTTCTAGGAAGCTGAATGCGGCAGAAAGGAATTACTCGGTTTTGGACCGTGAATTGTTGGCTATGGTTTTGTCCATTCTTAAGCTACAAAGGTTCCTTCTGGGCGCGCATTTCTTTATGGAAACCGACCAAAAAGCTCTTACGGCTATGCAAAGTAAGGATTTGAAGAGCTCGAGATCTACTCGTTATGCTATTGCTCTTCAGCCTTTCCATTTCACGGTGCGAGCTATCCGTGTTCTGGATAATGTGATGGCGGACATATTGTCTAGATGCCCACATGATTCCAGTTAAATCTTGTGTCCTAGTTTTTCCTGATATATTTTCAGACTTAGGTCTGTCCTTAATATCATAATATGTTGTAATACAAATGTATTTGGATGATTTTTAGATAATTTAACAAATTTCATTTTGTCCATCCATCAGTGATATGTTGCTAAAATAGCATTGACATTTGTATATTGCTATGATTATATTATTTAGTAATGTTTGATATATGATTGGTATTGCCAGCAACTTAGGTTTCTTGAATGGTATCCCTTAGTTTGTTTGGCTTAAAGGAAATATTTTCTCCTATGTTGGGAGATGATTTGTACCCTCTTCTATTGTACCTGATATTAGGTTCATTGTTTGCATGAGCACAGAAGTGATACTGGTGCTATCTTGCTCATGAACATATTAAAAAAAAAAAAATTGCATTTTTTTTTTTACAGGGGGGTGGTAGTAATGTTGCTGTCATTTTCGACGGAGTCATCTGTCAAGTTATTTGCTTATGTTTGTATCATAAGTATAATTGTGTCTTTACCTGCGATGTCAGGTTGATTAGGGGTTGTCTTCCCTTGTTTATTCATTCATTGTGTTTGACCTTTAGGGTCAGAGGTTGACAGTTCGGCGTGGGCCTATGGGAAGGTTTTTTAAGCGGGAGTGAGATATACTTCCGGGAAGCCGGGAGGTCCTGTTTTTCTGAAGGGACCAAGAGTCCATTGTTTTTCGGGGAGAATCTTCGAAGTAACTGCTATGGCAGTTTTTCCCCAGTGAATCTCTGTGCGTCGGGATGACGACAGAATTCCTTGTGTAGTTCTGAGGATTCATTTACCAGGTAATACCGACCTTTATGCATTATTACGCTTTTCGGTGGCAGAACATGTAAAGGATTACCTAGGGTGAACAGCAGTTCACGGATCCGCCATTTCAGAACTTATATATTTGTGCTCGAGGTAGCCATCCAAGACTGTTAGTCCTATATTGTCCAGAAATCCAGTGACGAGGATATATTGTGGGAGCCGCAGATTGGCGGAACTTCTATCTACAATAAGTATTACTGCAGGGTTGGTGATAACCTATTTAACAGAAGTACACGGCCGACGTTAGGACGAGGCCTGTGCTTCCGGCTATTATACTACAGCCTGATATGTGCAATTGGCAGGGAGTGCCAAGTTGCACCTGTGTGTCAAGGTAACTAAGGCATCTGACGCGTTTAGTCAGAGACGCCAAGGGCGACGCTACGAACTGTCATTATTGAAGAACTTTGCTATTGACCATGCACGTCTATTCTGATGTTTACCTTTTTGAATGCCAAATGTATACCTATCGATGTCAGGTCAGCATGACCTTGTTACACTGACTGTTCCTGTTGATATTATGTGTGTTCCCGTCAATAAATGTCTTGAAACATGCCTGCAGTGTCAAAGCATCCTTGATTACTGCATGTGAGAGTATGGGTTGCAGGATCTACATCTATACGAGCCTAAACACATTCGCGTCTTCATTCGCACCCACACTCAACTCATCATACGCTCGCACTACACATCTAACAACATGTAAACTGTCTTGGGCCAGTGATCACCTCAACAAGAAAAAAATACAGTTACAAGCCTATTCCATCAAATGGACCAATCACAGGAAAGCTGTCGCGTATCATGTGCACGGGATAATATCATGTAGGTTACAATTAGGATATATTGTGTTCATCATTTAATTTAGCATACTAGCATATATACCTGGCGTTCCCCGAGTAAAAACAGATAACTGAACTTTTAATATATCACCTGCTTGCGGTACTTCTGAGCCATCATTATTATATGAGCAACCAGGACCAACCCGCAACGGTTATTTCTCGGATTAACTCAATGACAACTCTCTCACTTCTAGCTTATCTACTACAATCATGTTTCTTACTGTGTGCGATTAATAAGAATCTAAAAGTAGACGAACCATAAAAAAAACTACGACCCTTGATCTTGTTGAATCCTTTTTTTTTTAAATAGAATCCATTGATATATTAACCAAAATTTAATTTTAAGGGAAGCAATACAATTAATGTCTAGCTTTCATTACCAAAAAAGCATTGCGCCCCCTATTACAGAAGGGGACAAACCGACAGACGTTCAAAAATATAGATTAGATTGCATTGGTTGTTTTTATTGTGTGATTGTTGTTCCAGGTTGTTATTTATCTACTGTTTGTTGTGGCATTGTTTAATGTCTATGGTGTTTATAATGTATCCCCTTCAATGATCCTAGATTGATGTCCCTCTATCTTGTTGCGTTATGGAGGGGTAGTAGGTTATGTTTTACTGCATTTTCCCATCTTTTTTTTTTTTTTTTTAAATTGCATTTGACATTTTTTTAAATGTATCTTCTGGAAGTTAGTTGGTTGTTTTTTAATTGGTAATATTTATTTTCTTCTCTTACTGATATCGTATGTAAAGGGGGGGGGGAGGGGGGATTATTTCATTAAATGTTTTTGTTCTTCCTTTGTCATTCTCATTTGTTCTGGTTGTTATATGTTAGTTCTTGTTAGTTCTTGTTTTAGTGATATACAATTTTATTAAGTTGTGTAACTCCCTGGGAAGTTCAATTTTTAGTACAGTTTCCAACGATTAAATGGAGCCTTTTGTGTTCTCAAGTATTCCACGAGTGGTTTTCTACGCTGTTCACATTTCTTGCATGTTAACACATAAAGTGGTGTGGTGTACTTCTCTACACATGTTCAACAGTAGGTTTCCCTACCATAAAATAGATTGTTCCTTGTTGAAGAAAATGCCGAACAAAGAATAATAACTTTCATCAACTGGGATATTTAATCTTTTACCTTTTTTTTTCCGGTGACAAAGTAACAATAAAATAAAAAAACGAAACTGGCCGATAAAGAGCATTTACAATCAGAGCCGCGCCTCGGCATTTTTCAAGGCGGAGCACGGTCTCCCCCAGCCGCACTATAGTATTCTCTTATATGTACCGATGTTATACTAATGAGTTGGATTATACTATAATTTCCGCAATTTGTTAACATTTTAAAAACTAAAGATGATTTGCAGATGATCTGTTTTTTTTTTTTTTTTGGGATGGTCCATCTGATCTGTTTAGTTTAATAACTGTGGTAATAGTTCGAGGAGCTTCCTTGAAATTAGATGTAGATATAGGCCTTGGTGAATCTATGACAAATCGTGAAAATAGACACAAGGTAAGATTACGAGTGGACTTGACTCTAAAGGGGCATAAGGTGAAAGATAGTCCGAGAGGTACACGAAGATATCATTCTAAAATAGATATTCATCCATTCATGCAATACACTTCATCTCCCAAGTAAGCAAAGGTCTTCAATACACTGACGCTTGATGTTCCTATCCTGCGTAATCAGCATTGTGCGTCTTTCTATTGTCTTTCTAATCGCTTACATTTCGGTCTTCATTTCTTTCTCCCTGTGTTTGTATGTTTGATTCTCCCCCCTCCCCCCGCCCCCCCCCCCCCCCCCCCTCCCCTTGATAGAGAAAAAGGGGGCATAACCAGAGAAGTTCGGAGTTGGCTGTGATTTTTTTTTTTTTTTTTTGGGTCCTGCCTAATGCGTCCCTGCCCAGTCGTGAGTTTATAATTTTGTTGAGAGGCAATTCCAGTTTATCTCATAACAGGTGTACAATATTGCTGCCTCGCTGCAACCATTAACTCCGTTTTGATGTCGCTGTTTGTTTACTGGCAATGGAAAGATAAAAAGTATAGAAGGACCGCCCAGCTACTCAGGGCATCCGATGATTTATTTAACACCCACTGCGTGTTTAGTGTTGGACGATAGTTCTCAGACTGGGATATGTAGGGGCTACCGAATTTTTTTTAAAGCATAGTTTTATATATATGCGATTACTTCTTCTGTTTTCCACTTTAATACATTATATCATGATGATGATCATCATCATCAGCATCAGCTGTCATCTCCACAACGAAGGTCAGCTGTAATTGATCTCCAACGTCTTCTGTCTCTTATCTTGATGGTGCACTGTGATAGCCTTTTTCCTGTCCATCTTTTGATGTTATCTTCCCACTTATAGCGCAGTCTTCCTCTTGTTTATATTACATTTATATCGTAAACAGGGGATTAAAAACGTTCTTTTCTTAACTTTTTATACCTACGATAATCTTAGGTGATACCTGAAGGCCTGGCCGAACCGCCTTGGGTTTGGCCAAAAATGGATGAGAACCACTGGTATAAGGATACCTCCACACTTTGTTGTCAGCTAAGAAATTGCCAAAAGTAATTCTTGTGTTGGCGTGAATTCCTGTGTGGACGCCTCCGCGGTGACATTAGCAGGCATATAAGAGCATATTGCTTTTTCAGCCGCTCTCGATATCTGATAAGAGTGCTTATAACAGGTTCATTATCTTACATGATGTCATTCATTCATCGTTTTCTCCTTTCACTCCCCTAGGAGCATAAAACCACCACTTGCAGCAGCCTGTACAAAAGCACTCATGTGCTTTTCCAGCAGTGGTTTAAGCAGCAATTTGTTTTATATCAAGAGGTTGCCTGCCTTATGCACAACCTGTAAGTCGCCTCTTACGAGATATTCGTATGATTTCTTTGCTCCTAAGAGATTCCTTCCCGCCCCCCCCCCCCCCCCCCCCCCAATCTTCTTCCTTCTAAGTCTTATCCTTTTGGCCTTTTATTTGTTCTCTCCCCTCGTACCATCAACTTTTCATGTTTGTTTTTCATTTTCTCTTTTTTTTTCTTCTTTTCGTGATTTCTAGTCTTCGGCGAATAATAAACGTAAATAATTATGTGCAGGCACCCGTAACAACAAAATTTGGAGAACACTATACATCAGAAAATTAACAGAAGTTATGAGACACACAGCATCCCAAAAAGAGTACCTTGTTTAATGTGGTCATTGTCACGACAAAACACGCAACTATGGATTGTAGGGCACGGAAAAATTCCCAGACTAACAACGACTCCCGCCCTTAATAATTCTGATTATTAACATATTTTTTTTCAAGCATGGCCCACTCTCTCTCTCTCTCTCTCTCTCTCTCTCTCTCTCTCTCTCTCTCTCTCTCTCTCTCTCTCTCTCTCTCTATCTATCTATCTATCTATCTATCTATCTAATTATCTATCTATCTTCTTCTTCTTCTTTCGTTCGCTTGAAATATATTGTCTATATCTGCAATGTTGTTTCTTGCATAAACTTCACTGTCTTTTGTAGTTCATACAGAGGTCCGTATAGTTTTGCTTCCAGTGTTGTTTCCCTGGGCCAGTGGGTTTGCCTCAATATATCATCTATCTATCTATCTATCTATCTATCTATCTATCTATCTATCTATCTATCTATCTATCTATCTATCTATCTATCTATCTATCTATCTATCTATCTATCTATCTATCTTATCTATCTATCTATCTATCTATCTATCTATCTATCTATCTATCTATCTATCTATCTATCTATCTATCTATTTATGTGTGGCCGTGTATGTTTATATGGCACTAGTAGTTATATAGATTTTATTTAGTCAGAGTTAATCCTTCATGTGTCGTTGTGGTTCAAGTGCTAACTGGCCTTCCGCCAGAGGTGGTAATACTTGACCTTTACTCAGTTTTTCAACCCAGGAATGTTCTTCCGTTTGAGTTTGGTGATAAGCAAGACAGTTTCAGCATAACAACGTATATCCAAAAGAAATTACTGTAAATTTCCACAAACAGCAATATAGACAAATCCTATTAGAGTTTATTGATGTCATTAAACAAACACTGTAAATTTCACAAAATGATGGTTGTTTATACAAAATGAAACATATATAATCCGACTGAATAATATACACACTTGTCTACTAAAAAAAAACTTGTCTTGATATCCTCAAAGACGAAGTTCACCTAACGCTATCTGTAAAAATCCTCTAGTCTAAAATCATGGTATTCTTGGAATCATAAATCCTGAAATCGCTGCCTATCGCCCACAACTCTTCTATTTATACTCTTTCTTCTTTTTTCCCGCCTTTTTTTCACACGACCCGTCCTTTTTTCACACGACACAATAATTAACATTTGCACTCCTTTCCTCAGCTTTTCGACCTTGTTGCACACGACATTCTGTATTTCGACTTTTTTTCACATGTGTGATCTTTTCCAACTTAACAATAGGATTTAAAAAAAACCAGATCACACAAACATTCATTTCCCACTTTCGCGCTTATAAAACCCATTCATTATTATCTGGGACTGACCTACGTTTGCCCTGTCAGAGCAGTAACGGCAACTGAACTTTGAATGAATACTGCGTTTTGTGTAAAAACGTCTTATTTGCTTTTAAGGTCTGTCATTCTTACATGTAGCATCTTGTAGCACATATAAATGCTAAGTGTGGAATTAGGAGGGACAAAGCTAGCGAGAAAGGCCAAGCGGTCACATATGTACATGCACACATACATGTAACTATATATGATTTCGTTCTGTCGCTGGGCACGTTATTCTAATGTATCCATGTCTTTATGGGCCCATGTAGTTACCAGTGGTCTCTAGTAGACAAAGAAATAGTGGTACTGCTGTTCTGCCCACCTCCACCCGCCCAGCATGTTGTAAGAAGTGACTAATATCAGAATGGTGCTGGCAACCTCATCAAGGACAACACACAGCTAGGGAGACCACTACAACAACAGCTAGGGAGACCACTACAACAACAGCTAGGGAGACCACTACAACAACAGCTAGGGAGACCACTACAACAACAGCTAGGGAGACCACTACAACAACAGCTAGGGAGACCACTACAACAACAGCTAGGGAGACCACTACAACAACAGCTAGGGAGACCACTACAACAACAGCTAGGGAGACCACTACAACAACAGCTAGGGAGACCACTACAACAACAACTAGGGAGACCACTACAACAACAGCTAGGGAGACCACTACAACAACAGCTAGGGAATACTTTGGTATACGCTTCAGTGGTAGCCGTTTATATTAAATCACTTTGGGGGTCGGAGTGGCTCAGAGGTATGGCGTTTGCCTCGTATTCAAGAGGTACCGGGTTCGAATCCCAGTTGAGGGATTATAATTTATTGACATATTTTTTTTTCAGAACCAGTGGTCCTAATTATGACATACTCCCCAATGGTCTCATTGGTAGCGAGATCGGATGCCTAGCCTTCTCAAATAAGGGCGAAAAAAATTGGTCCCGTGTGCAAGTAGCGCACGTTAAAAATTCCACGGCTGTTGGAAATCGTAAAAAGTAGGCTTATCAGGCCCTGGCAACATTTAAAAATTAGGAAACTTACGCACCACAAACATATTTATAGAATGTGTGATTCTTAAACATTATATACACACATTGGGATTCTCCCTGGCGCTGCGGAGTTGGTGCACTGTGCTGAGATCCTCCTTGTGTGATCTAAAGGAGGAGATCGGAGCACTCATGGCGTTTTTCCTTGTGCAATGAAGGAAACCAAACGAAATCGCTTCCAGTATGTTATCCGTCAATTCTGGGAATCTAATTCTTCTCAGTCAGGGGCGGATCAACCGTCATCTGGTCCATCAGTCAATAGACACCTGGGCAATAAAGGCCATTCATCCCTAATCGCCTTTCCAGCTGATTGAGCTAGAGGGAGTTTAGAGGAGAGTGAGCCCCTACTGTGGTCGGCCCCCAGTCCCTACCTGATTTCCCAACACCTAAATCCGCCCCTGTCTTCAATTACGAGAATTTACGGCTTATTCGTTAGGGGCTCTGCCGTTATTTATTCAAGATCTGGTAAAATGGAAGCGAGCTGTTTGTACCAAAAAAAAAAAAAAAAAAACAGTTTATCTGGAGTTCATAGAGCCCATATCCTTTCACGCTATCTTGAATTTAGCATTATCCCAGTTTTCCACAATAGCTATTGTAGCGTTTTTAGCACTTCTGCTTCAGCGTTTTAAGTTGTTTTATATTTTATAATGGCTCCAGAGATATAGATTTCCTGTCAGTTCTTTCTGATTTATAGTTCAAAGCTCTGCCTCCACTGTTATCTTCCTGCCAAATGTTCATTTCTCTTTCTTCTCTTTCTGCAGTCCAGTGTACAGTGGTTCTCAAAATGGTGTTAGGTTTGATATTAGAAAATGATAATAAATTATCTCATCATCATCAGGCGCCATCTCCACAACAAAGGTCAGCTACAATGGATCTCGAACGTCTTCTGTCTCTTGTCTTGATGGTGCGCTATGATAAACTCTTTTCTGTCCATCTCTTGATGTTATCATTCCACATATAGCGCTGTCTTCCCCTTGCACGTTTGTCTTCAACTCTGCCTTCTAATAAGGTCTTCATTAAGGTGTTATGTCTTTGTAAATGGTAAACACATTTTAGTTGTCTAATTCTTACCTCCTTCATTAATTCTCTTCTCATTTCTAGGTTTTCCCATTCTTCTATATCAAATACTGCATGTAGGAATTCTGAAACAGCATATATCAGGGATCCCGTTACACGGCCCTTGAGGCATATTGGGGATATGGTGTCAGGCCCATATTTTCTTGACCATCGGCACACTAGGGGTGAAGTGGCCAGCATCACGCCGGCCGGCCGCCGTAACTTTCCCAGAGTTGTTCTGGTACCCAATTCATGAGGCTGGGTCGGCCCCGGAGAAGTTTGCGGTCTAAAAAATACTGGGGATCAAACCATGGACCAACGAGCTAGGAAGCCACTGAACTAACCACTGCGCTACCGCGGCTCCCCATATTCATTCATAACCCTCCACTCCCAAAGGAGCATAGGCCTTCAACAAACACATGCCAAGTCCTCCTGTCACGTGCCATCATCTCAAGTTCTTTCCACGTTCTCCTCATCATTTTCACCTCTGTTTCCAGCTCTCTTCTCCATGTGCTTCTTGGTCTACCTCTGCCTCTCTTGCCCTGGGGGTTCCAGAACAAGGACTGCCTTGTAATGCTATCAACAGGTTTCATCGGTGTGTGTCCTATCCATCGCCATCGTCTTCTTCTCATCTCTTGTTCCACTGGCACTTGTCTAGTTCTTGTCATCAGTTCCACGTTGGTAACCTTGTCATACCATTTTAATCCCTCTATTCTACGCAAGCACCCATTTATGAAAGTCTGTAGCTTTTTGGTTACTGTCTTTGTTGTTCTCCATGTCTCAGAGCCATACAATAGGACTGACTTCACATTTGAGTTGAAGATTCTTATTTTCGTATTGGATCCGATTTCTCTTGATCTCCATATGTTTCCCAATGCAATGACAGCTCCTCTTGCTTTTTGTATTCTTATTTTAATATCACTGTCTGTCCCTCCAACTTTGTCTATAGTGCTGCCAAGATATGTGTACGATTCTACATCTTGTATTGGTGCTTCTTCAAGTTCAACCCTGTTTTCATTACCTGCATTTATTCTCATTATCTTTGTCTTTTCCCTGTGTATTTTCAGACCCAATTGCTGTGACCTCTCGTCGAGTGTTTTCAATTTGTCCTGCATCTGATTACGGTTATGGGACAGAAGAGCCAGGTCATCAGCAAAATCCAGATCATCCAACTGCTTAGTCAGAGTCCACTGGATTCCATTTCTGTAGTGTGTTGTTGATGTTCTCATAACTCAGTCTATTGCTAATAGGAAAAGAAATGGAGACAAGAGGCATCCCTGTCTCACTCCTGTTCTAATCCTAAACGGTTCTGTAAGTTGTCCTTCATGAAGATTTCTACATGTCATGTCTTCATAGGTCTTCTTTATTAAGTTAATGATCTTCATGGGAACTCCATAATGCCTCATCAATTTCCAAAGTGATTCTTTGTCTACACTGTCAAATGCCTTTTCGTAGTCCACAAATCCGATGTATAATGGTGAATTCCATTCCAGACTTTGTTCAACTATTATTCCCAGAGTGGCTATCTGGTCTGTACAGGATCTGTTTTGTCGAAAACCTGCTTGTTCATCTCTCAGTTTCTTGTCTATGGACTCTTTTAATTTCTCCAGGATAATCATATGTAATACTTTTCCTGGCACTGATAGTAACATTATTCCTCTATAATTTGTGCACTCTTATAAATTTCCTTTCTTAGGCAACTTAACCAGATATCCTTCCTTCCATTCTGCTGGTATCTCTTCCTTTTCCCAGACTTTACCAAGTAATTTATATAACATCTCTGTAGCCGTGTCGATATCTGCCTTGATGGCCTCTGCTGGAATGCCATCTGGTCCAGACGCTTTTCCATCTCTTAGAAGCTTTATGGCTTTCTTTATTTCTTCCTTCGTTGGTCTTTCACCGTTAATTTGTAGCTCTTATTCTGCTGGCTGGATGTCCGGGGGGTTTTGTGGAGCTGGTCTATTGAGAAGGTCCTCAAAATATTCTGTCCACCTCTTCATTTGCTCTTGTATATTGCTGAGCAGTTTTCCATTCTTGTCTTTTATGAGGCAACTTGTTTGCTTGTATTTCCCTGTCAGCTTCTTTGTGCTGTTATACAGTTCTCTCATATTTTCTTTGGCTGCAGCATCTTCTGCCTCTCTTGCCAACTCCTCAATATACTTCCTCTTGTCTCTTTTGATACTTCTTTTTACTTCTTTGTTTGCTTCTGTGTACACTTCTTGAGCCTTGGCTTTGGAACTTCTGGTTTTGCTTGTGTTTAAATCTGCTTTCTTGTTTTTTCTGTCTTTTATCTTATTGATGGTTTCTGTTGTTATCCATGCTTTTTGTTGTCGTTGCCTTTTCCCCAGTATTTCTTCATATGTCTCACTCCATACCGTTTTGATTTGCTGCCAATAGTCTTTTGTATTCTCTACGTCTTCCAGCTGTTGGAGCACTTGGAATTTGTTGGATATTGTGACCGCAAATTTGTCTCTTGTTTCTCGATTTCTTAGATGTCCTACATTAAATTGTTGTCTATAATTTTGCATTGTTGCATATCTCTTGAGTTTCATTTTTACTTTGGCTATCAGAAGGTGGTGATCTGATGCCACATCTGCTCCTCTATATACCTTTACATCCTGCAATGATGATCTAAACTTCTTGTTAATGCATATATGATCAATTTGATTTTCTGTTCTATGGTCTGGTGATATCCATGTTGCCTTGTGTATTCTCTTATGTGGAAACTTGCTACCTCCTATAGCCAGTTGATTTGAAGAACAGAAGTTTGAGAATAGTTCCCCATTTTCATTCATTATTCCCAGCCCCTGTTTTCCCAAGAATTCTTCAACGCCGGTGTAGACTGTACCAATCTTTGCATTCATGTCACTCAACAAAATTGTAATGTCTCTTCTTTTTACTTTTTCCATAATTTCCTGTAGTCTAGTATAAAATGCTTCTTTCACAGACTCTTCTTTGTCATTAGTTGGTGCATAACATTGGATGACATTTACATTTATTTTCTTTTTAGCTGTTTTAAAAGTAGCTGTTATTATTCTGGGTTCAACGGCTTCCCATTCAATAAGTGCTTTCTGTGCTTCTTTAGATAACATAAGAGCTACCCCTTCACTGTGGTGTGAACTTTCGTCTTCATGTCGTGAGGACAGCACCAATTCACCTGTGATGAGTTTCTTCCTGTCTACCCCTTCCACTTTGTTTCACACAGTCCCAGAACCTCGATTTTATATTCCCTCATTTCTGCTGCTACTTGTGCCACTTTCCCTTGTTCGTTTAATGTCCGAACATTCCAGGTGCCAAATCTGGAAGTTCTCCTAGAAGAAAGAAGGTTAGTCAGTAACACAGACTCCTTTCGGCTTTCTCTGTGTTGCATCATACGCATCCCTGCAAGAGGACCTTCCCCTGTCTTGGATAGCTGTGTTTTATTTTCTTTAATTGACTTGTCCATGTTTGTTGAAGTTTTTTGTGGTTTAAATTTTTTAGAGGATGGGGTAACCAGCCCGATGCCCAACCCTCCTTAGTCGCTTTCTACGACATGCTTGGCAGGGAACAGTGTTACTATTCTTTGCTCCCCTTTCGGGCCCCTGTAACACACGGGTGGGCTCCCCATATATCAGGGATTAAAATAAAATATGTCATTCCCAGGAGTCTCTGAGGAGACAAAGAAAGATCATAACTACTGCTGCCTCAAGCATGTCGTAACAGGCAACAAATATAAATCTGAGCATGGCGCTGGCTACTTCATTATGTCAAAGAAATTACTACAGAAACCATCACAATAAAAACACGTGAATACTTTTTTGTAGGCTTCTTGTAATGGGACAGGCTGTAGTGGTGGTTCCATAAGGAGTACAAAGAGAAAAGAAAAAAAAAGTAATGGAACACAAATATTTGCATATAGAACAGTGATCATTTTATTTGCTCCATTAGCTCATGGTTCATATATTTTGATACACGTGTTACAGTTATATAATAGAGAGTTCAGTACTAATTATGATGTAGGAATTGTCTACACTTTACATAACAGCAGTAGTGAGGTTAACAGAAATTTAAAATTGAACAACAGACAGAAATGTAAAATAAACAGGAAAATACAAACATGTATTTGTGTATGCAAGATGGAAATACTGCCAAAATAACAGAGCTGTACTTGTGTATCCAAGATTGGAATTATTGTAAAAACAAAATAAGACAATAAAAGGTTATAAAAATAGCTGTACTTGTGCATTCAAGATTGGAAATACAGTTAAAAAAATAAACCGGTATAAACATAGCAGTACTTGTGTAACCATGATTGGAAATACTGTCAAAAAATAAACATGAGTAAACAGAGCAGGTAATGATAACAGAGTTGAACTTGAAGACACACCCAATACAAGATGTAGAATCGTACACATATCTTGGCAGCAATATAGACAAAGTTGGAGGGACAGACAGTGAAATCAAAATAAGAATACAAAAAGCAAGAGGAGCTTTCATTGCATTGGGAAATATATGGAGATCAAGAGAAATCGGATCCAACACGAAAATAAGAATCTTCAACTCAAATGTGAAGTCAGTCCTATTGTATGGCCCTGAGACATGGAGAACAACAAAGACAACAACCAAAAAGCTACAGACTTTCATAAATGGGTGCTTGCGTAGAATAGAGGGATTAAAATGGTATGACAAGGTTACCAACGTGCAACTGAGGACAAGAACTAGACAAGTGCCAGTGGAACAAGAGATGAGAAGAAGACGATGGCAATGGATAGGACACACACTGAGGGAACCTGTTGATAGCATTACAAGGCAGTCCTTGTTCTGGAACCCCCAGGGCAAGAGAGGCAGAGGTAGACGAAGAAGCACATGGAGAAGAGAGCTGGAAACAGAGGTGAAAATGATGAGGAGAACGTGGAAAGAACTTGAGATGATGGCACGTGACAGGAGGACTTGGCATGTTTGTTGAAGGCCTATGCTCTTTTGGGATTGGACGGTTATGAATAAATGAATATCTTACTTTCCTCACGGTGTGCAGGAAACGATTATGTCATTCCTGTGCGCTGACAAATAAGGTATCTTCCCGTAGTGGCTATCAAACTTACAGCGTTTTACCATCTTGGCGAAGAACGCACCTTGGCCTTATCAGCGATTAAGCAACTGCCCTGTGTGATTTTAGTGTTAATCTGTAGTATGATGTCGGCCACACCCGAGATTAACCAACATGGTTGTCGGTTAATATTGCATCACCTGTTTACTCTCTCAGCAGGGATGGTCAGGTAAACAGACAAGACGAATTATTGCTGAGAGAAGTGTAAGAATGTTTGAAAATACAAAATATCTGCTACATAGCAGAGAAAAGAAGAGGTGCCGACCATTAAAAAGCATGTAATTAGTCAGCACAACAAATGTAACTGATTACTGCCGTAGTGAAGCAGAGATCGATCCAAAATAATGTCACAGGCGTTTGTCCCAACAGCCCGGACAAGCGGGGGCATAAACCCTACAATATAATATGACATTTTTTGCAAGTCTAGTTCACTGTGAGAATGCTTGCCAAGACGACCACCAGACTGCCTGCCAGAGTTAGAATCAGCTTTCACTTATCAGACCGGACTTTTGTTGGAGAATCTTTAAGGACTTAAACAGCAAAGGAAAACTATCATTTTAATAAGGAAAACCGGGATCTGACGAAACTGAAAACGCGGAGTCATAGTGGGAATTCATTGATAATATAACAACACCCCAGAAACGTGTAAAAAGGCATCTGCTAGTGCCTTAACTTTATTCCTCTGAGCAAACAGTCTGTAAGGCATGATTGGCGTAAGTTATACATTTTACATTTTTCGTTACTAACATGTGAACTAATATGTATATATTGCCATGTGAATATTAATATGTGAAAATTGCTAGTGGATGTCCAAGTCATTTGAGGCTGGCAACCTCAGCATATAGAATGATGATTTCATGAACCACCACTGCAAGGGCTGGTGACTACTTTATTGCTAGTTTCTTAAAGAGAACTAAAAGCATAGGTAGTCCCAAGTTCGGAAAGAGGAAATAAATGATGTACATTCTAATCACAATATTTACATTTTCAAACCAGTGTACATGTCTATGTGAACATATTCACTTTAAAATTAATGAAAGTTTCAAGCTTTTCAACCGGTGTAGATGTAAATTCTTCCTGAAAAGGACGGTGGTTGCGTTGTGTCTGTTTACGCCTAAGCTGTGATATCTGCACCTTTCGGTCGACACATCCGACTTCTGCACGGCATTTTTAGGACCGGGTTTGCCTTCCCATTGCGATCCACACTCGCTCAGCCAGACTGCACTGCTGCAGACTGTTTCCAGGACCACCACGTGGAGGTGGAGTGCGGTCTTGACCAGCTCTGGTTCGCTGGTGCTGACGCAGGCAGTCAAGCTATGAGTCGCTGACTGCGGTCTCTATTGCTGCGTCTTTGGGTCCCAAATTTTCAACCAAGTGTAGATATAAATGTAAACATATTCTATCTATACTGTTAACCTTTTCATTTGAATGTAAAGTAAATATAAAGCTATTCAATTTAAATGTAAAGAAAGTTTTCTCTAGATGGATTAAGCTTAATTCTCTTCGATGTAAATTCTGAGGTAGATAGAATGGTGGAATAAGAAGAAGGAGACACATAACTACGTGTCGGGACGCTCAATACTCAGAGGGTATTTCTTTCTATTATTTTACTATACTAGCTGGTGGTACCAGCTGAGGGTAGTAATCTCTGGAACAATGTGAGGGTAGAAGTTGCCTGACGTCGATCTAGACACCATCATCAGAAGGTCGTATAGACGGGGAACCAGATTTGCAGTTACTCCCTGATCTTACTTGGAACGTGCTGCGCCTCTAATCTTAACCAGAGACGCAAGAAATCCAGTGACCTGTCTGCACAGAACCCAACAACCCAGCGGAAGAAAAAACTACCATTTGTAGCTAAGTCAAACGTAAAAGCTGCCAAGTGACTTCTTACATAAAACATTCTACCATCACACGATGATGAGTAGTTTCTGTTAAAGATTATTCAATTTGTTTAAACTGTTAAAGCTTAGTTAATTATTAAATTTGTTATTGGTAAATATACAACTGTAACGTCGATTTAGTCATTTTGAATGTACTGCATGTTTGTCTCAGTCAATTTACTAAATACAATCTAAACAGAGCTATACTTGTATAATAAGAATTCAACTGAGTAAATCAGGGTGGGGGCTTGAACGAGCTGAAATTAATTAATTGCATAATTCTTTATAAAGGCGGTGGATCAGATGTAAGTTAACAATTGCACTGCCCAATGTAGCTGTTATGAGTAAAACTCCCAACATATCTGTTGATATCAAATACGGCTCGATTAGGACCATATTTGTTTATAACCGGTATCCTGGGTTACAAGAATTACGTCATTGCCTTTTGGGTGCAGTAGACAAAGTCTACGGTTTATGTTAGCAGAAGTGAAAGATCCTTCGAGGTCTTTTTTGTGTGTTTTTCAAGGTGGACGGACGCATGTGTTTCGAGCTCCAAGATGTTTTACTTTTCTACAGATTCCTAAAGTGTTCGACCTCTAGATCACCCATTTACCTCAGTGGGTCGATGCTAGATTATTGTGAGAAAGGAATTCTGAATAATGTGCAAGTGAGTTGCGAACTTTTAGATAAATCTGCATGAAAATGTCGAGGACATTGTTCCAGTAGCAGACTGTACAGCGACGCTAAGGGTGGTCTAGTTGACGCCTTAAGCTATTACGTATATCAATATATATATATATATATATATGGAGCTACGTTATGTCGAATAAATATGTTTGAAGTTCGTCCACACTGCATTGGTGCTTATATGAAGATTGGAGATGTTACACTGTGTGTGTGGTCTACAATGCATACCACTAATTGAACTTGACCTGAGTCACTGAGATACTCATCAAAATATATTTATAAAAGACCAGAGTACCACACCGCCCGTAACAGATGGTGGCAGCAAGCCGGGATCTGAGCTGTAATTAAATAAAAGCCTCATGCCAGAGGTCCTGACGTATTAGCGATTGTTTGGAGTCTTTGGACTTCATTTTTGTGAAAATATTAAAAAAATTTTAAGATGGCGGAACCTGACGTCTGCTGACCTGTGTGAGGTTGAATGAACATTATTTGATACAATATTTTCAAGTCTGTACTTCAAAAGTTGAAGTTATCGACACGAAAAGACTTTCCTTCGATATTACTTACTTAGTCGTTCCCTTTAACCGTGAGGTGTAGAGGTATGGAAGAGAGAGCGCCAGACTATCCTATCGGCTGTCTTCCTCCTGGCCTGGTTCTATTCTAGTCCTCGGTCCTTCAAAGATTGTCTAATGTTTTCCTCCCAGCGGACTCGGGGTCGTCATGGGGGTCTGGATCCATGGCTCTTTGTTTCCCATGCTTGTCGTGGTAGCCGATCTTCTCCCATTCTGCAGACATGGCCAAACCATCTTAGTTGGGACTGTTTTACTTGGGTCTGCAGGGGGTGGGAATTTAGGCCTTAACGTATCTTCTGGTTGCGGACCATGTCTCTTCTTGTTACTTCAACCACCTTCCTCAGATACCTCATTTCTGAGGTTTGGATCTGGCTTTTATGGGTTGTAGTCATTGCCCATGAATCGCATCCGTATGTCAAGACTGGGACATAGGTGGAGCGGTATACAGCCATCTTTGTTTTCTTACCAACCTTTCTCTTGCTGAGGAATCCTCGATTTATGGCCTGAAAAAGTCTCCCAGCTGCTGCTTTTCGAGTGGCCAACTCTTCTTTGATGCCTCCCTTTCGGTCTGTAATAGCTCCGAGATATTTAAAGTGGTCGACCTGCTCCAGGACCTGTTCTCCCAGCTTAATCTGATGTCTTCTTTCTTCTCGTGATATCACCATGGATTTTGTTTTAGAGCTACTTATGACCATCCCTCTCTTCGCCAGTACTTCCTTCCAGACTTGCAGGTTGGATTGGAGATGTGCCTCTGATTTAGTAATCAGGGCAACATCATCAGCAAATGCCAGCTCTGAAATACATACCTGTCTCATCTTCCAGTACCCCACTGAATACTTTCTTGTTCTCTCCTTACATGACTTGATAACATCGTCCATGAGGAGTATGAAAAGATAAGGTGACAGGATATCACCTTGTCTTACACCAGTGGTGGTCATGAACTCTTCTGACTTATGGTTTGCTGTCCTCTTATAATTTATGCAAGACTTATAGAAGCTCTGTATAGCATGAATCAGAGGTGCTGGAATGTTATTCCTTGCCAAACAGTCCCAAAGTATTGTTTCCATGCCATTTTCTTCTCTCTTATTTTCTCTTTTGACTTCCTCTGTCCACCAAGGTGTCCTCTTTCTCTTGTTCCCAAGTCGGACTTCACCACATACTTCTGCAGCAGCTGTCTTTATGATGTCCTTGAATTTAAGCCACAGGGTTTCCAAGTCATCAGGTTGTTCTTCTGTGTTTCTCACCGCTGCAGCAATAAGCCCCTGATATCTGGTCTTAATTTCTGGCTCTCTCAGATTGTAGGTTTTAATTATCATTTCTTCCGTTCGTTTACTTGGTTTCTTGCGTGATGCTGGGCAGTTCCTAGGCTGAGCAACTCTTTCAGTTGTTCTTTTAATTGTAAGCAGGTAGTGATCACTTCCAATCTCTGGCCCCCTCCAGACTCTAGCATCCCGGACATATTTGAATGAGTTCCTCCTAACAATAGCATAGTCGATCACTGAGTTCTCATTCTTTGTTGGTTCACACCTAGTGTATGCATGTATGCGCTTATTGGGAAACTTTGTGTTGGTAATGATCAGATTCTGCTTACTGCAGAATCTAAGGAGTCGCTTTCCATTGTCATTGAGAGTATCTTCTACATATCTTCCGATAACCCCACGCCATCTAGCATGGTCATTTCCAACTCTGACATTGAAATCTCCGAGCATGATAATTTCATCTAGGCAGTCATCCACTGTCCTTTGAAGCAGCAACAAGAATTCCTCCTTGACCTCTGCTCTCTCATCCTCATTTGGCCCATACACTATGACCATAATGACTATGGTTTCTCCTTCTTTTAGTTTTACAACCATAATGCGCTCCGAGACAAAGTTCCATCCCTTGATACTATCTTTCTGATTTTTGGCCACAATGCAACCCACGCCCCCTTTAGCTCTTTCAGATGTGGGTACACCACTGTATAGCAGCGTGTTGTCATCGATATCCATGACTCCTTGTCCCCTTTTCTTTGTTTCCGTAATAGCCACGATTTCTAGTTTTGCTTTCTTCATCTCTTCCACCAGCTCCTCTTCTTTCCCATTTATACTTCTTGTGTTCCAAGTTCCATATGTCGTAGTCCGTAGTCCGTTCCAGTTCGTCACCTTTAAAATCAGTCTGGGTTTCTCTCTTATATTACTCGTAATCATAGTTTAAAGCAAACAGGGGATTGGCCTGTTGTGCCTTTGCATGGTGGAGGGGCTGCCTCCTTACGGCCTCCATGCAGGTTGCCCTCCTCCTCCTTTTTCAGCCGGGCTTGGGACCGGCCTAGGTCCTTCGATATTGCAAGTTTCAATTTCAAGTTTTATGCCCGAAGATGGCCGATTTGCAAGATTACCACGGACCAAAGCGAAGTCCTAGTCGAGTGAGCTGTTCATGAATTCTAGACCTAACCTTAAGTGATTTTCATCGTTCCTTGGAGGAAAAGGCGCTAAAACCAGGAGGAATTTTTTCTGGTAAAACAGATAAGTGGATTTATAGTTACATGCAGCCTGTGATTCTGATAATCTTGTTTGCCAGAGTTCTTTTTATCATGTTCTATGCATTGCTGCAATTTTGTGTTTCTGTAGTACTTGGCGGTTGGAAGGGAACTGTGAATTTACAATACCTCTTAAATGGATGGTCGTAAATGCATGGTCGTTCTGTAGGGTTTGGTTTATGATTTTCTCAAATAGCGGGGCCAGCATTACAAAGCTGTGAGATATCTGCTGCTATTGAGATCATCATTACCCCTATTTGTTAGTTGTATAAGTATTGTTAATTGTAAAGTTTGTTTTTGTAGTAAAGTTACTTGTAATTTTTTATTCAGTTTTTCTTCATTATTGTTTGTAACATTGTTAGCCTTACCTTACTATCCTTTATTTATTAGATGTCATCTTTGTTGTGAACTTGTGATTGTCTTGTCATAAGTGTGATAGAGCTGCATTTTGTTCATTTGTTCTATAATTCATACATTTCTGCCTCTGTTGAACTATTTGCATTTTCTTCATTTAGCTCTTGCCACTGTATTTAGTCATCTTGTTAGTAACTTTTGTCTTTTTTTATTGCTCCTAATATAACATCGTATATTACTATCTACAATTACATTAAGTTGGGTGATTTTGCAGTGGTGAAAAAATTATTGAATATATTGCTCACATATTCATTATATAATATTTGCATCATTGTTTAGCTATTGGAAAGCACAATAATTGTGAATCATGGCTACCTTGGAGTATTTTATTAAGATTGGAAAAGAATTTAATAAAGAAGGTGAAGCTTTGGAGACATATGCATCTTCGAGTACGAAAAAGAATTAAAAAGGCTGGAAGCCAATGAACTCAGAGATCAAGGACAATTAGAGAGAGAGGAGAAGAAGAGAGCTAAAAAATTGCAATTAGCTGAGAAAAGAAGAGAAGAAGAATTGCAATTAGCTGAAAAAGAAGAGCAGAAGAGATGGCTCTTGAAAAAGAAAAATTGGCCTATTATCAGAACCAACTTATGCTGTGGATTTTAATAATACTAATATATATATATATACTTGGTTCGCTCCCTTAGGAGTATGACCACAACACAAATGGCTGACAATACGAAATAAACACCTTTCTACAGGTTTTTCCCTTTAATCATAGGCACACACAATACAGGCCTCACACGGCCACAAACGTAAGAAATACATAGATTAATGCCAGAGAAACTTGCCAATACTTCATATAACTAATCGATCTCATACATGGCAGTATGACTGCACTATACAAAAAAACTCTGTACTGAATAGCGCTCACTATGGCGCCCGAAAGCTATGACAAAGAAACACTCAAATCATAACCAAATGATAATCTGCAGTTTGAATATCCAATCCACTAGACACAACACAAATCCAGAATTACAACTAAAAACCAACAGACTCCACTATGGCAATCTCTGGATAATAATCCATACATGAATAGCACAGCACTTGCTGGCGAACAGGGAAGAATCAATCCGTCCTCACTCGGACATCGATTAGTAACTGACTGCCTCGTTTGCGCCTAATCTCTTCTGGCTTCCGTCCTTGTCATATGACTTCGTCCGTTTTAAGTTATATCAGCGTTGCCGAAATACAACGTAGCCAGTCTGATATTTCGGCGAAATAGCGCCGTGACATCCACCCCCCCCCCTCCCCCTGAGAAAGAAAACATAGTTTTCTTCCATCGGAGGAAGCTTCGCCCGAACTCCCTTTGGAGTTGGGACGACCATACGCCGTACACAGCATCTCCTCACTGAACCCTACGATAAATCCCAGTCACGAGGAGTAAGATGACAGACACGATCAGAGCAGGAATAGACTGATATATACAACGCGTGACTGACAACGAACGAAAACAAGGGATACCTGTTAACGTATTCACAACATAGCAAGAAGGAACGAGAGATCACACCACTTAAACACTAAATAAGAATTACTGAATGTACAAGACAATGTAAATACACACCACACTGGTACACCTAATACCGACAGGGCTTGGAATGTTAAGTAGGGCAGTCGCAGGAAAACCTTCTGCCTTACTCCGCCACTAAACATACACCGCCACACCCTAGAAAGAATTCAGTCTAATCCAATCTTTTCCCACAAGTGAGAAAAGGAAGAATTAAAATCGCCACCTGTCTACCCTTGAACTCACAAATATAATATTAAACACAGTAGACTAAACAATAACTACACTTAACTATGAAGTGTTGAGAGCTATCTCCTTCACTAGCCACTACCACCTCATACATTCTAAATAAACTAAATAACATATAAACAATACTAACACTACAACATATAAAAGATATATAATGTAAATACCCCAAGTAATAAGAACCTACAGCGAAAGATCCCACCTAACTAACTAACACCATATAACAATACAGACTAAGTTTCTACAAAGAAAGCGAGGAAAAAGAACAAAACAAAGGAAAGAAAACCAACAACAACCCAGTAAGCAAATCTCAGAAACAGACGTATACGAGAACAAAGCTTGTCGCTAACCTATCAAGAACCTGACACACTGTCCCACTACCCTAGAGAACCAGACTGAACAATAAGTAGTATCCGGTGGATAGAGAGAAAAGAATATTTTAAAGGAAGACAAAAGAATTTAATGGAAATGCAAGAAAAACATAAATATAACAAATCATACAGAGATTTACCAACAAAGCCTAACTGATGGTCCAGCGACACTTGACCAAGTAGCTCTTCAGCACCGATGATGAAGATGATGACAGAACACACAGTTCTCCACAAAACTTGACAACGTCGAAACGAAAATAAAGTTCCAGAAAAACAGACTTCTACGTAAGTCTGTGTGCCAGCTTATAACATTAATGTCCTTTGGCACGGTGCCGACAGAGACGTTGGTAGGCACCCACTGGACAGGCACATCAGTGAAGCAAAGTCACGACAGAGGCGTTAGTAGGCATCCACTGGACAGGCACATCAGTGAAGTAAGATCACGACAGAGGCGTTGGTAGGCAACCATTGGACAGGCACATCAGTGAAGTAAGGTCACGACAGAGGCGTTGGTACGAAAGCAGGAAACAATGTTCCCCAAGTAGGTATGGTCACGAGCAAACAAGAGGTCAAAACAAGAGGAGTTCCACATATCCTGAGCTACCTCTGACACTATTGACCTTCTTACAGACCACAAATTTCGACAAACTAATTTTCCTCCTGACACAGTGTGTCACTTGGCCAAACTTTACCCAATTTGACAAACTATATCCCGCCTGACACCGTCACTTGGGCCAATCTATTGCCAATCACACTTGACAAGCTACTCAACTCTGACTCCTATACGAAGCACCTAACAGCACCTGACCCACCTACCTCCGCTTCTCCGACTGGATCACCACCTTTCTAGCAACAAGCACCAAAGTGTGTCTTAAAATATCTCAAAATGTCAAGACAACAACCAGCTACACACTTATTCCACCACTTTTGACACATCTTCTAACCATACCTGTCAAACTAGCACCAAAATTAACTTTCTAACACGCGTCAACCACAAACAATGTCAAAATATTATCTGAACTGACAATAACAATCTTTCACTGAGAAGCTGAGACCTGTCTTCTAACTAGGTCACTGCCGTTAACGAGGTCACTCGACCGTAACAGTACACTGCCTACTGATTTAGCCAAACAAACACGCTGACGTGAAAACTGTACCCGATTGTCAACAGTTCACTATCACTGACAAACACACTGCCGTACAACTGGAACACAACAATAACACACTGTGTGACCGCTGTCAACTCGAAGGCGTGAACACAAAGCTATTTTAACCTTCTATCACTATGTATGCATACTAAATTCTAGAGTAATAATGAAAATCTAGGCCCTACGGCCTTTAACAAATGGGACAGAGCCACCCAGTTGTCAGAACCAACTTATGCTGTGGATTTTTATAATACTAATATCTATATACTTGGCTCGCTCCCTTAGGAGTATGACCACAACACAAATGGCTGACAATACGAAATAAACACCTTTCTACAGGTTTTTTCCTTTAATCATAGGCACACACAATACAGGCCTCACACGGCCACAAACGTATGAAATACATAGATTAATGCCAGAGAAACTTGCCAATACTTCATATAACTAATCGATCTCATACATGGCAGTATGACTGCACTATACAAAAAACTCTGTACTGAATAGCGCTCACAATGACGCCCGAAAGCTATGACAAAGAAACACTCAATTCATAACCAAATGATAATCTGCAGTCTGAATATCCAATCCACTGGACACAACACAAATCTAGAATTACAACTAACAACCAACAGACTCCACTATGGCAATCTCTGGATAATAATCTATACATGAATAGCACAGCACTTGCTGGCGAACAGGGAAGAATCAATCCGTCCTCACTCGGACATCGATTAGTAACTGACTGCCTCGTTCGCGCCTAATCTCTTCCGGCTTCCGTCCTTGTCACATGACTTCGTCCGTTTTAAGTTATATCAGCGTTGCAGAAACACAACGTAGCCAGTCTGATATTTCGGCGAAATAGCGCCGTGACACCTATGCTCAAGCTCAGATGGAAATTAGAGCACAACAGAAGCTTAGATTGGCAGAAATTGAATTGGAGAAATTAAGACTTCAATAACCATACATTAATCGTATGAATGGTGGTGCTGGAAAAAAAAACGATTATTCTTCCACTTTTAAGCTTAATTTGTATAACTCAAATATCGACGATATTTCATGCTATTTGAATAGGTATGAAACATATTGCCAAGAGTTTAAAATTGATAGAGCTACCTGGTCCAGTAGGCTCATGAACTTATTGGTAGGTGAAGCACTTACTGCAGTCTGTACCTTGGATGAGCAGACTAAAGGGGACTTCTTCTTTGATCCTTAGCCGACGACCGTCTGTTGAGGATTGCTTCATGTCTGCAGCATGGCGCATTCCTCAAATGAATATATTAATGATCGATGATGTCGGGAATTGTTGCATGTGTGCAGGCATTTGGATTTTGATATCGATCCGAATGGGTGCACCATGGAACACCGCAAATGAATATTAACGACATAGAATGCATATCTCTATGCATTACGCGTAGGCTTAGTAACATTATTCGAATCGTGGGCTCCGGCCCCAACGGCAGCGTGTGGCATCGCCACTTGGGAAAGTGTGGCCTAGCCACTATGATATGTGTGGTATAACCACTAGAATATGTGTGGCATTGTCCACTGAAGATATATGTGTGGCTGGAAAGCCTATTTAGCAGTGTGTTCTTGGATTAAACGTAAGTCGTCTCGTTATTAACGCAGTTTGTAATTATGGCAGATTAGCCTGGCAGTGTATGCCAAATGAAGAGTCGTAACTAGCAGTAGGAGTAAGACTAGTGTAAAACGAATATTGTATAGCTAGCGGCAGACGTAAGCCTAGTGTAACAAGGATATTAGACGACTAGCAGCAGATGTAAGTCTAGCGTAAGGAGGATATTTCAAAACTAGCAGTGGAAGTAAGTCTAGTGGAAGAAGGGCTATTATTAACTAGCAACAGGAGTAAGCCTAGTTAGCCTATGAATATTATGCCACGGGATGTTGGCCAAAAGGAACTGACCATGATACAGAACTATATATATATATATATTAGTGAACATATGCTTTAATGAATAATAAGAACTCATTCGACACGTACATGGAACTATGTTTATAAACTATGTCTTTGAATAGTTGTGTCTACTCATGAAATGAGAGAGTTAATTAAACATGTTTAAGTCGTCAAATACTGGTCTTATTAAATGCCGTATTCTGAGTTGAATTCCAAACACGCTGCATCTCACACTGCTGATATTAATAAGGCAAGAATAGACAGGTCAGTCAATAATCAGAAGTTTAATATGAAGCATGTTCCAGTATCAACGCATCACACGGGTTACTAGAGACAATAATCGATACCAACGTAGTGTCCAACGGAATCCTGTAAAATATATAAATGAACCCGGCGGACTTTGACATTATAAGATCAGAATACGCACACAACATCTTGGTCATCCTAAGCCTTTAGAGCCTTACTCTAAACTGGTGTCAAAGGTTGTTAAAAAGTCCGTAACGTATAATTCTGGTGTCAAGAAGCGTTCGGATTTCGTAGGAGTACAGCCCCCCATAAACTATCGAAAGTGAGTTGAACTAACGATAAACTTTTATAGCGAGAATATTCATTCAAGACAAACCGGCAACTCTAGCGCGCATGTCAGTATATGACGTCATTGTATCGAGGCCGTCATTACTAGCAGACCACACATTCTGAGATGATCCTATCTTCACCCACTACAAGAAGCTGAACCATTTCAAAGGAACGATATTAATCAGCTTCAAGTATCTGAATCGTTGGAAAAAGAGTGTCTTCAACTACAGCATCAACAGCGGCAACGCAGATCAGTAAGCAGATCGGTAACCACCGTTTGAAAACGGTTGAATCTATCAAACGATCGTACTACCAAGGTCAAGGTCTTCTATCAATGATCATCAGCTGCTGTCTAGACTTGAGTGGAACTGAAGCTTGAATTTACATGCACTAATGTATTTCTCAGCATAAACAGGACAGATAAAAAGATAAGTTCTTAATTTTATCGAAGCGCTTGAGCACTTTCATACTGTCCTTGTACTAACTTTGGTCTGCAGGTTTCTCGTTACTTTGCTTACTTTCATACTTATCATTTTCTGTGCCCCATCCATATCTATCTGTTTATTCGTTTATTCGTTGGGAAGGCTGGAAAGGGTTTAATATTGACTGGAATTTTCTCTGGAAAAATTTAGTGAATGTTAACGTCTATTAGGTTCTCATGCTTATATTAGCTGACTGAGCATCTGACTTTTAGAGTCAGGATATAAATTTACTGAAGCCTCAGTTCGCATTATAACCATACTTGTGTGTACTTAGTTGTTACGTCACTTGACTATGTCATCCTTATTTGCATAGCCTTATTTCGGTATTGTTTACAATTGTTTTCGTGTGTCATCTAAAATTCCTCTGTCTACACGTTAGTTATAGACGACTTGTCTCGTTATCTTCTTTGTAATGTTAATTCTTTACTTTCTTTTACTAATTAATACGTATAAGTCTACCTTAGTTACTTTATTATTATAATTTTTGTCGGATAACTGATATATCATTTCATTGTAATTCATTTAATTGTTTTTCATCGTTCTTTGTATCTTGTACTTGCAGATTGTTTGTTATTGATTGACACATGTACATAACATATTGAAATCTATATCTCAATATATAGTAGATATTATTCACAGGTATTCGCAAACTTATAAAGATGTCGACACTAGAAGACTTTATTAACAGTGGAAAGAGTTTGGGGAAATCAGGATCTGAACTTCAAATTTATGCGGAGACCAAATTTGAAGAACATTTATCGCGTCTGGAAAGGATAGAACAACGCGAGGCCACCAAACGAGCAGAAGAACTTAGGAAGTTGGAATTGGCTCAACAAGAGAAAGACAGAGAGCAAAAAGATAAAGAAAGAGAACTTAAGGAGAAAGAATTGGCCCATGAAAAGGAGAAAATGGAAAAAGAAATGGCTCAACAAGAGAAAGACAGAGAGCAAAAAGATAAAGAAAGAGAACTTAAGGAAAAAGAAATGGAGTTAAGAAGAATGGAACTTCTTCAACTAGATCAGGCACATAAAAATGCCATGGAGCTTGAGTCATTAAGACTTCATACAGAAAAGGAAAAAGTGTTGGAATTGGCTAAAGTGCAGTCAGAGAGAGCAGGCTAAGACCTCAGCGGGTACAAATGTTTTCTACCCGAAGTTAAAAATGCCTAATTTTGATCAATCTTGTGATTGCATTGACTCTTTTTTATCTAGGTTCATCACAAAAGTCACCGCCTTGAACATACCAAAAGAAAGATGGAGCAGTCTTTTACTTGATTTTTTGACTGGTGACTCATTGAAATGTTTCATGAGTCTGGATGAAAAGAGTAGAAACGATTTCGACGTCGTAAAAGAGGTACTACTAAGACGTTTCCAGTTAACTGAGTCTGGATTCAGGGATCGTTTTCATACGGCTAAGCCAAGTAAAGATGCAGATTTTGGTGAATTCATTGCATCAATTAAACATTTTTTAGCAGGTGGATTGATCTCTCTGGTATTAATAAAACCTATGAAGGTGTCATTGATCTCATGCTACGAGATAAGGTTTTATCTGCATGCAGTAGTGAATTAGAATCATTTTTGCAGGAAAGACATCCTAATAATATTGATGAATATGAAAAACTCGGGAGACAATATGCGATCGCACATCCGAATAAAGATATTCATAGATCTTCTATTCGAGATCCTTTGCCTGCGTCCTCAGCACACTAGATCACAGATCGTATGATCATAGACCTCGATCGAAGGTCGTTGATGGACGTTATCATTCAGATTGTCATCAGTCTGAAAGAGGGTTTTATAACTTTCGGCGTCATCGCTCTCCTTCAAATTCGTATCGAAGAGGCTATAGAGGGTACTCACCTCATGATCGTGGGTATCACAAAGGCAGGGATTATGATGATTCACATCAGAAAGGTTACTATAAACAGAGATCATCATATGGTAGAGATTACAGGAATGATAATCCTCTGATTTTGATTATTATATGAAAAAGTCGTTCAGTAAGAATAAAGGTCATATCAGATCTCCCTCGAGAGACAAAAGTAAACATAGACATGCAAATAATTGCACTGTCAAGAAGGACAAAGGTAATGATGATGATCATGCTAATGCATGTATGGTAATAAATGATTCATGTTTTGAGTGTCAATCGCAACACATAGCTAAGGCTACAAAGAAACTTAATTGTGGTCATATTATGCCTACAATGTCCGCATGTGTGAATATGGGTTATCTCACATTCCATCCAGGAATATTAAATGGAAAAATGGTGCAAGTTTTAAGGGATTCCGGATGTTCAACCATCGGAATTAAGCACTCGCTTATCGAGCCCTCTGCTTTTACAGGCAAATCCGTCAAGTGTATCACTTTTGGAGGGAATGTAGAAAGTTTCCCTGTGGCAAGAGTATACATTGATACGCCTTTCTACACAGGCACTGTGTATGCCTGCGGGTTGAAGGCACCAATAGCTGAGATAATTGTTGGTAACATACCTGGAGTTAAAGATTGCACTCCTGAGGAGATTGCAATGTGGGTTGAATCTCACCCACAGGTGGCGAATGCTGTTGTAACCAGGGCACAACAGTTAGCTACGGACATGGCTACACCACCCACTCCAGTCATAGATACAATTATATCTCCTATTAGTACTGTAACACCTTCTGTTTTTGCAGAAAAACAGAAAAATGATCCAACATTACAAGGTTTATTTATCCTAGCAAACCAAAAAAACTACTAAACACACAGGATCAGCTAAACATTGGTTTAAAATAAATAAATCTATACTTACTAGATACTTTGACAATGGCAAAACTATCATACATCAAGTAGTAGTTCCTAAGGAATACAGACCATTGGTCCTACAAACAGGCCATGACTCCCCTATGGCAGGTCATATGGGGATCAAAAGAACATTGTTTCGTATTACGTCACAATTTTATTGGCCTGGGGTTAACAGGGATACCAAGTTGTACTGCAGATCTTGTACAACATGCCAAGGTAGAGCACGTAAGGGCAGATTCCATACGGCACCCTTACAAATTACAGACGTGCCTGAAAGACCATTCAAAAAGATCGCAATAGATATAGTGGGTCCTTTGTCAATTACTTCAAATAATGGATTTCGTTATATCTTAACTTGCGTAGATCTTTGCACGCGTTGGCCAGAAGCCATACCTTTAAAAACCATCATGACTGCATCTGTTTCTGATGCATTATTTTCCATATTCTGTCGTATCGGTTTTCCAGAGGACATTTTGTCAGATCAAGGATCACAATTTACGTCCAACATTATGAGGGATCTAGAGTCCATGTTATCTGTTCACCATTCGTTTTGTAGTGCGTATAGGCCTCAATCGAACGGTGTGTGTGAGCGCTATAATGGGACGCTTAAACAGATACTGGCTAAGATCACTGAAGAGTGCCCGCGTGAATGGGACCGTCTACTTCCGGCAGCATTGTTCGCTTTCCGAGAAGTACCCCAAGAAAGCACTGGCTTTTCTCCATTTGAATTGGTCTATGGATCAAATCCTCGCGGACCAATGATGATACTGAAAGATTTGTTAGTTGGAGCATCAGTGGATACTTCCACCCGAAACAGCTATGAGTTAGTTATTGATCTCCGACAGCGAATCATTGATGCGTGTACTTATGCATCTGAAAGTATCAAAACTGCTACTCAAAGATCAAGGTTATTACATAATCAAAAAAGAACTTTAAGATTCTTTAAACCAGGTGAAAAAGTTTGGTTGTTATTGCCACATAATGACAACAAATTATTAATATCATGGCAAGGTCCATTTGATATTATCAGACAAGTCACAGATGTTGATTATGCTGTGAATATTAGAGGAAAAATCAAAACCTTTCATGTCAACATGCTAAAATTAGCAGTAGAAAGACCACAGGAGTTAATTCCTGTCATTAACTCTATTAGTGATTCTTCACATCATGCTGCTTCTTTTGCAGTTGTTCATGAGGAAGATACTACGTCATCTATTCCTTTACACTTTCAATTACCTTCCTTACAATCATCAGAGTCTTGGAAGGATGTAACTATTTCATCTTCGTTATCTTCTTCACAACAATGTCAAGTTCGGGAAATTCTTATCTCTTTTGATGATGTTCTGACTGATCTTCCTGGTCAGACATCTCTTATTTCCCATGACATTATCCTCACTGACCATCAGCCTATTAAACTGAGACCCTATCCTATTTCTTTACACCACAAAGATAGGGTAGAGAAAGAGTTAAAAGAGATGATACGTTTAGGTGTTATATCTCCTTCGGAATCACCATATGCATTCCCAATGGTGATTGTTAAGAAAAAGGATGATTCCTTACGTATATGCATTGATTTTAGGCGACTGAACAAAATTACAGTTACAGACGCCGAACCAATGCATCTATTAGATGATCTTCTATCACAAGTATCTAATGCTACTTTCTTTAGTAAATTAGATCTTTCTAAAGGTTATTGGCAAATTCCACTTGCCGAACATGCTAAGCCATACACAGCCTTCACAACTTCATTTGGTCTATTCCAATGGAATTATATGTGTTTTGGTTTAGTGAATGCGCCTGCGACGTTTGTGCGCATGATGCGCCATCTTCTTGGCGATCGGAAAGATGTCATCACGTACATCGATGACATCTGCTTGTTTCATGACTCTTGGGAAGACCACATTGATGGTTTAACTTCTCTTCTCCATACCTTACGTAAACACGGTTTGACTGTACGACCTTCAAAGGTTCAAATAGGCTGTCAGGAAATCTCTTTTCTTGGTCACCGTATAGGTAACCACAAACTATATCCTGATGACAATACAGTCAAAAGAATTCTTGATATTTCTACCCCTTCGACTAAGAAGCATTTTAGGTTTAATTAACTATTATCATAAATTCATCCCGCATTTCGCATAACTATCTGCACCTTTGTCCGCACTGCTGGCCAAAGGTAGTCCTAATAAAATACATTGGGAACCAGTTTGCGAAAGCGCTTTGGTAACTATTAAGAAATTATTTTCTAATAAACCTATTTTGTTGTTACCAAATATACACATTCCATTCACACTTCAATCAGATGCATCCAGTTATGGGATTGGTGGCTGTTTGTTGCAAAGCTACAAGGGAACACTCCATCCGTGTTTCTTCGTGTCAAGAAAACTGATCTCAGCGGAACAGAAGTATGCGACAGGTGAACGTGAGCTCCTGTCGGTGGTGTGGTGCCTCGAGAAGTTGTCACGATACCTCATCGGCACGCACTTCTATATCATGACAGACCACAACCCTCTTACGTACATTACATCCAGAACTATGCGGAATTCGAGAATTCACAGATGGTACTTACTACTTCAGGAATTTTCGTTTACGATTCTGCCTATCGCTGGATCGGACAATAACTTAGCGGATTTACTTTCGCGCAATTTCTCTGAGAAAAAAATGGATTAACTCTTTAGTTACCACTTCATGTATTGTTAGTACTTATTGTTATAAATTTTATTGTTCGTATTTAATGATTATTATAATCATAAATTGATAGTACTAATACTCATATAATATTAATACGTATATAGTAGAGACATACGTCTTCTCCACCACTATCACACGTGCCACAAGTGTCACGTTTGGGAGTGAGGGGGATGATGTTGAGGATTGCTTCATGTCTGCAGCATGGCGTATTCCTCAAATGAATATATTAATGATCGATGATGTCGGGAATTGTTGCATGTGTGCAGGCATTTGGATTTTGATATCGATCCGAATGGGTGCACCATGGAACACCTCAAATGAATATTAACGACATAGAATGCATATCTCTATGCATTACGCGTAGGACTTAGTAACATTATTCGAATCGTGGGCTCCGGCCCCAGCGGCAGCGTGTGGCATCGCCACTTGGGAAAGTGTGGCCTAGCCACTATGATATGTGTGGTATAACCACTAGAATATTTGTGGCATTGTCCATTGAAGATATATGTGTGGCTGGAAAGCCTATTTAGCAGTGTGTTCTTGGATTAAACGTAAGTCGTCTCGTTATTAACGCAGTTTGTAATTATGGCAGATTAGCCTGGCAGTGTATGCCAAATGAAGAGTCGTAACTAGCAGTAGGAGTAAGACTAGTGTAAAACGAATATTGTATAGCTAGCGGCAGACGTAAGCCTAGTGTAACAAGGATATTAGACGACTAGCAGCAGATGTAAGTCTAGCGTAAGGAGGATATTTCAAAACTAGCAGTGGAAGTAAGTCTAGTGGAAGAAGGGCTATTATTAACTAGCAACAGGAGTAAGCCTAGTTAGCCTATGAATATTATGCCACGGGATGTTGGCCAAAAGGAACTGACCATGATACAGAACTATATATATATATTAGTGAATATATGCTTTAATGAATAATAAGAACTCATTCGACACGTACGTGGAACTATGTTTATAAACTATGTCTTTGAATAGTTGTGTCTACTCATGAAATGAGAGTGTTAATTAAACATGTTTAAGTCGTCAAATACTGATCTTATTAAATGCCGTATTCTGAGTTGAATTCCATACTGTTTGATCCATTCATAATGACCAGTGACACTTAATTGCCTAAACACGCTGCATCTCACACTGCTGATATTAATAAGGCAAGAATAGACAGGTCAGTCAATAATCAGAAGTTTAATATGAAGCATGTTCCAGTATCAACGCATCACACGGGTTACTAGAGACAATAATCGATACCAACGTAGTGTCCAACGGAATCCTGTAAAATATATAGAATGAACCCGGCGGACTTTGACATTATAAGATCAGAATACGCACACAACATCTTGGTCATCCTAAGCCTTTAGAGCCTTACTCTAAACTGGTGTCAAAGGTTGTTAAAAAGTCCGTAACACCGTCAAAGCAGTCAGTGGCCATCACGCCTAGTGGCGTCTTGTAGGGCAACAACAAATCACTTTGCGCGGTCGGTCGCCATCCTTCGTACAGTGCCCCAACTCTGGTTCATACCTCGCATCTCAGCCTCCACAGTTCTCTGCCAAGTTGTTTTTGATCGGCCTCTTTTCAGTTTTCCTTCAGGGGTTCATAGCATAGCTGCTCTTGTGATGGCATCGGGGTCTCTTCTGAGGACATGGCCACCCCAGCTCCAGCGTCTGCCAGCTATGATGGTGTGCATCTCCTCTTGCTTGCTCCGAGTAAGCAGATCTTGGTTGGTGATGGTATTCGGTATTATTTTTCCAGATGGATTGATTTGTCGAAGATTGAAAACACTTTTGAGGGGTTGTCTGATTTGATTTTGAGAGACAAGGTGTTGTTTTCCATTAGTGGTGACTTTTTGTCATTCTTACAGGAGAGAAAACCTGAAACACTATCCACTATGGAAAAGTTCGGACACCAATATCAAATCGCACATCCAAGTAGGAATCTAAGTAAAAATAACATGAAGGATTTCTTGCCAGTGGCATCTGCTAGGACTTTAAATTATAATTCACCTAGACAGAGATCAAACAGTATGGACAGGAATTATCGAGTGAACAGAGATCATAACTATGGTACTAATAGAGGCAGATATAATTTTAACAAAAAAATGTCAACAGCCTCAGAGAAATTACAACTCTTACAATGATAATGATTATTTTAATCAACAATCCTCTTTCAGGCCTAATGATTATCAAAACAGAGGAAGTTATTATCCTATTTCAGGCAGAGGACATAGGTCATTTTATAGAAATAATGACAGTTCTTTTAATAATAGAGGTTCTCAGCAGAACAATAATTTTAGACAGTCGAGGAACCCTGAACGTTCAAATGCTGTCGTACATATGGGTGACAATAATCCAATTCAGAATAATAGTGGTTTATTGTTCCTCTTCGTTCTAATTTTGACAAATATTCTCTGCTTCAGGATGTTCACAGCTTCCATCGCCGCATGCGTCTCAAATATTACCATCGTAAGGGTAATGATTCTACCAGGGTTTCCGATACTGATGATATCTTTCGTCGTTTCGGCAAACCTAAACTAGACTGGACTCCAGCTCCAGGAGCTTCTCGTGCTCTGGATTTATATATTGCCAATACTTTACATGACATTGACCAGCTTACTCTACGCCGTCTCCGTCGATATCAAGCCGGCAGACAAAGGTGGTGCTGTGGTTGTTTGGCGTAAGGACCTATACATTCATGAAGGAGTTACACAGCTAGGTAACACCACCTTTTACTCACCTTGTTCTGGTGATGCTACAGTCCGGAATAATCTTACTGTTTATGAGACTATCCGGGGCCTTGTCCATGATGATATTCTTCCTTCTGGTGCTTTATCTCTCCATATTTTTGATAGTAGTCTTGGTAAGCCTTCCTTCTACATGCTTCCTAAGGTGCATAAAATTGCTAACCCTGGTAGGCCTATTGTTTCAGCCTGCTCTTGTCCCACTGAACGTATTTCTGAATTCCTTGATAGTATTTTCCAGCCTTTGGTCGCCAATCTGCCTTCTTATTTGAAAGACACTACTCACGCTATCACTACCTTTGATTCGATCAGATTCACGCCTGATCGTACTTACCGTCTTTTCCTCCTAGATGTTTGTTTCCTTTATACTTCTATTCCACATGCTGATGGTCTCAAGGCACTCCAATTTTTTCTCGACCAGCGTACTGATCTTACTATAAGTACAGGTCCGCTTCTTCGCCTTGCTGAGTTGGTTCTTAATCTCAACTCTTTTGAGTTTAATGGCCAATTCTTCAACCAAATCAGTGGCGTTGCTATGGGTACTAAGATGGGCCCTAGTTACGCTTGCCTGTTTATGGGCCACTTTGAATATTTGGTCTTTCATAGTTACGATGGACCAATACCCGAATTTTACCGTCGTTATATTGATGATGGTATTGGCATTACAGACATGTCTGAGGTAGACCTCCGTCGATTCATTGACTATGTTGGAAATTTCAATCCTGCCATCAAATTCACTTCTGAAATTTCTACGACTTCAGTGAACTTCCTTGACATCACTGTGACTATTAGCCCTACTGGTCTTAAAACGTCTGTTTATTATAAGACTACTGACGCTCACGGTTTCCTTCTTTATACTTCATCGCATCCTCTTAGTTGTAAAAATTCCATTCCCTTTTCTCAACTTCTTCGCTTGCGTCGGTTATGTCACGATGACGATGATTTCCATCAGCGAGCTCAAGAGATGCTCGAGTTCTTTCGCCAACGTCTTTATCCAGAACATGTTTTATCTGATGCTCTTTATCGTATCACACGCGTCACTCGTCAGATTGCACTCACTACTAAACCTTCTGTCCAATCTGACAGACTCAAACTGGTTCTAACTTTCCATCCTCACTGTCTGGCGGTGAAGAGAATTCTGTTTCGACATCTGCCTATTCTCCACTCTGATCCTGATACCAGAGAGTTGTTTCGTGATACACCTTTGGTAGCATATCGTAGGGATAGGAATTTTAGGGATATTCTTGTACACAGTCGTCTGCGACATACTAGCCCTTCATACTTTGGTACTAAACCGTGCCAACGCCGTATATGTAAGAGCTGTCCGTTTGTACTCCAAACTCAGACAGTCACTTTTCCGAAAGGAAAATTTATCATTAGAGAGTCTTTCACGTGCGAATCCAGAAACCTTATTTATGCTATCATCTGCAAGAGGTGCGGCATTACCTATATTGGTGAAACTGGCAGGCGTTTGGCAGACAGGTTTCGTGAGCACTTGAATGACATCTATCATGGCAAACATTTACCGGTGGCCCTTCATTTCAATAGGCCTGACCATTCAGGTAAATCCGATATCCATGTCACGGCCCTCCGTTCATGTGTCGGGGATGACAGGACTCGCTTTTCATTAGAGAATCGTCTTATTTTTCAATTGGGCGTTTTATGTCCTGAAGGTCTCAATGTTCAACATCATTTTGCATAAATTCTGGTAGCTTTTCTCTCTCTTTCATTCTTCTTTATTCGTTGTTTTTTCGATCTATCTTCTTATGTTTTGGTTTTGGTTCGTTTCATATCCTTTTGTATCTCTAAAAATTGTCGCTATCTTATACGTCACTTCCTTCGAGATTTCTTGGAGAGAGTACTGCGATCTTGTGTATTCCAAGCATTTACAGCTCTAGCTAAGTGACTTGTTCCGAAGTTTTGTTCATTCTCTTTTTTTCGTTTCGTTTATTATTTAATTTCTTGCTCTGGTATTTCTGTTAGGCTTTTCGATTTTCTTGTGTTATCATTGTACTTTTTCCATCTGCTTGTATCACTCATTTTGTATTGTTTCTTATCATCGTATGTTTTTGTAGTACCTATTACTATACGTAATTCTTGTCTTTGTCACCTGTTTGTGGCTGACGACGGGTAAAACCCGAAACGTCCCTTGTCTCATGTCAACTGTTATTTGTAAAACTGATTCAATACCTTTTTATTAGTTTATTAACTTATAATAGTGGTTTATCCAACAGTGCTAATTGTACTGAATGTAACTCTTTGTTTCAGCTACAGGAAGTCCCAAGGCTTCTATGTGGACATCCATTACCAGTCATGTCCTCAAATGATGGTACAGGTTCACTCGTTCTTAATAAAAGCTTTGTGAATAACCAGCTAGTATCACTGTTAAGGGACACGGGTTGTACTACGATCGGAGTGCGCAGGTCGTTAGTGGATCAGTTGGATTACACAGGCAGAGAGGTGAAATGCATTACATTTGGTGGCACAGTGGAATACTATCCAACTGCGGAAGTATTTTTGGATACACCATACTTCACAGGGAGAACTCTCATGTGCCTATTGAATAATCATATTGCTGGGATAACCTTAGGAAATATCCCAGGTCTTCGTGAATGCTCTAAAGATGATATTGAAAAATTGGAGCAACAGCATCTGATAACTGCAAATGCTGTTACAACCAAAGCTCAGGCTCGTGCTGAATTGGATAATCACAACCAAAGTGATAATGTTGTAGATGACGTGATGAATGATGGGGAGGAGTTTGATTTGATGAATGATGAAGATCATAGTAATGATAATGATAATTATCTGGTCGCATGCTTGTAATGTTGCTTTAAATTCATTAAACATTTGTTTTTCCAAATCACCAATTTTAAGATTACCTGACGCTCGATTTCCTTTTACCCTCAGGGTAGACGCATCGGCTACAAGGATCGGTGCGTCGTTGATGCAAGAATTCGAAGGCTACATGCACCCAACTATGTATGTAAGCCGGAAACTTTCGCCCACAGAGCGCGGTATCCCATCATATAGCGGGAACTGCTGGCGATCGTCTTCTGTTTTACAAAGTATCTGATGGGAGCCCCGTTCACTCTAGAGACAGACCAGAAGGCTTTGGCATATCTCAAAACAGCGAGATTCAAAAATGAAAGAGCAGCTAGAGCCTCGTTGGCACTACAACTATATGATTATAAAATTAAAGCAATCAAAGGAAGCCAAAATGTCTTGGCTCTTGTCCTTTCAAGGTGTATAAAAGACCATATATCACCTTTCAATTCTACAAATACAGATGATTCACAGAATTCAAACGGACGCATTAACATACATAATGATGTCTTGATCAAGAAACTATTACGTGGATGATTACGTGTTCGCATGTCACTACTAATGATGTCCAGTGGTCACATTCCTGCTATACAAAAGCAGTTCACACAACTACAGGATGATGATGAATTCTATAATACTCAAAATCATGTAATATCTTGTTGAACTCAGCGCACTTCATATAGAGATCGTGCCTTAATGACAGTGCTTATTGTCAAGTTACAGACTTTCCAACACAACTTATATATAATGATTGAAATGGTGTCATTTCCAGACATTTTTGATACGGACATGTGTTGTCAATAAACTATGGTCTCCACTAAAAGGGACATAACTCTTAAATGACTAACTCGAAATATCAAGGGAAAGTAACAATGATATTTCATATGGAACTATTTTTGTGCTGGCTGATTACTGTGTGTAATGCCATTGGATTCATACTGACGTAATATCACATGGAGAACAATCATGGACATGGTCAATGATGGATTGCAACATATGCCTAAAGACATTGTATAAACATTTATTAATTAACAGAATGACATTTCCTTACAGACTTTAACTATTGTGTATAATATTAAGAAGTGATTAACTCGAACAACAGAGCACATATCTCAAGCATCTACACATTGCTGCAGAGGGCCCAAACTAGATGGGCCGGACATGTTGTTCGCATGCCCGAAAAACGCCTCCCAAAGCAGTTGATGTACAGCGAACTCTCTATGGGTAAGCGAGCAGTAGGGGGACAAAAGAAACGTTTCAAAGACACACTGAAAGCATCGTTGAGCAGCTTCAAAATTGATGTGTCCTCCTGGGAGACTATCGCACATGATCGCTCTGCCTGGCGGACAAACATTACTCAAGGCGCTCGCATTGCAGAACAGAATCTAGCTGATAAGGCAGAAGGCAAGCGTGCTGCAAGAAAAGTCAGAATGCGCAGCAACACTACTATCGACTCTAACCATGTGTGCCCCGTATGTGGCATGGCCTGTAGGGCCAAAATAGGACTAATTAGCCACATGAGATCACGGCACTGATGTCTCACAATTCAAGTCTGAAGCTGTCGCCATCTTCGCTTGCGATGGGCAGCTATTATTATTATTAACTCAAACTCACTACAAAGTGTTGAGTCTTAGACACAAATTTATGTCACACTCACACTAGACTTTGCAACATTAATTGGCTAATACGCCTTACTATTATAGATTAATACAACACATAGGCATAGTTTTATCTATTGCTCACTCTAATGTGTTAGATACAGGATTTCCTTGATTCTCTTGCTATTAGTATGATGATCCCATCTTTTCACTCCAGTGATGTTTGGACTCACACCACGTAAATAATGATAACTTTGTTTCCATTATTTTACGGGGGGTGGGGGGGGGGGGAGGAGTAGATGTTATGAGTAAAACCCCTAACATATCTGTCGATATCAAATATGGCTCAATTAGGACCATATTTGTTTATAACCGGTATCCTGGGTTACAGGAAGTACGTCATTGCCTTTTGCGTGCAGTAGAAAAAGTCTACGGTCTATGTTAGCAGAAGTGAAAGATCCTTCGAGGTCTTTTTTGTGTGTGTTTCAAGGTGGACGGACGCATGTGTGTCGAGCTCCGAGATGTTTTACTTTTCTACAGATTTCTAAAGTGTTCAACCTCTAGATCACCCATATACCTCAGTGGGTCGATGCTAGATTATTGTGAGAAAGGAATTCTGAATATTGTGCAAGTGAGTTGCGAACTTTTAAATAAATCTGCATGAAAATGTCGAGGACATTATTCCAGTAGCAGACTGTACAGCGATGCTAAAGATGGTCTAGTTGACGCCTTAAGCTATTACGCAAATCAATATATATATATATATATATATATATATATATATATATATATATATATATATATATATATATATATATATATATAATAATAATAAATTCTTTAAGCGCCAAACACGGCGCATAAGGCAGAAACCAGTGCCCTCCAGGTTGTTCGTTGTGACGCCACTCCTCTTAGCTCTTGCACATTATTTAGGCCCAACGTTCTTCCTTCTCTTATTATTGTTCTTCTGAGTGTTTCTTTTGGTCTTCCTTTTTTCCGCTTACCCTCAGGAACCCAAGTGAGCGCCTGTAGTGGTATTCTGTTGTTTTGCATTCGTAGGACATGACCGATATATGACCATCGTCTTTTCCTTATATAGTCGGAGACATATTTCTGCCTAGAGTCTTCTCTTATTTGTCGATTAGTCTTGAATTCTTTCCAACTGATGTTCATGAGTTTTCTAAGACATTTGTTCTCGAATGTATTCAGCTTGTTCTCCAATGATTTTGTTATTTTCCAACTCTCACAGCCGTATGTTAACACTGAGATAACATTTGAATTAAACAGACGAAGCTTGGTATGTATATTCAATGATCGTAATTTCCAAATGTTAGATAATCTATTGAAGGCGCTAGCTGCCAAAGCAATTCTAGTATGGATTTCTCTTGTTGTGTCACCATCCTGAGTCATTTTACTGCCTAAATAATTGAAACTTTCAACTTTCTGTAGTTTTTCCCCGTTCAAGATGATATCAAAGGTCTCGTTAGAAAAGTTCATAGCTTTAGTTTTAGAGGCATTTATTTGGAGACCAATTTTAACCGAGAGATGACACAAATTATTTATTGCTTCTTGGGATTGTCTTGGTGTTGAACTTAAGAATGCTACATCATCTGCAAAATCCAGGTCCCCCAGGAATTTTCCATTTGTCCATTTTATACCCAATTGTTCATTGTGGGTATAGTTTCTCATAACCCAATCAATAGCTATTCCAAAAAGTAGTGGTGACATAATACAGCCTTGTTTCACCCCTGTTTCTACTGTAAACCATTCTGTATTCCCTTTATTTGTTCTAACACAACGTCTTGCATTGTCATATAGCGCTTTGATTATATTCACATATTTTGTTGGAAAACCATAGATTGTAAGTATCTTCCACAATGATGGGCGGTGTAGACTATCAAAGGCTTTTTGAAAATCGACGAAGGTGATAATAAGTGGCGATTGCCTTTCCACTGATTCTTCTATAATTGTTCTTAGTGTGAATATTTGATCAATACATGATCGTTTCGGCCTGAAACCCGCTTGTTCTTCTCTGATCTTATATATATACACACACAAGGGGATTGACTTAAGTCTTGGGCCTGACCATGAAGGACATGTCACAGAGGGCTGAAATTTTGTTTAGTGTTTATTCCTTTTCAATATATCTACCGTCTGAATTGACACACTTCTGCCATCTCTGCTTGACCTTGAAAAGACCTTGGGAGTAGAACACCCTATTTTTCAAACTAAACCAGTCATCACATGCCAGTATAACCTCTTCATTGCTGTCAAAATGATTTCCTTTTAGCTGTTTTTTAAGATTTGGGAATAGAAAAAAAGTCTGATGGAACCAAATCTGGAGAATATGATGGGTGTGGAAGAATTTCAATATTCAAATCGTTGGCTGCTAGCTGCACAAGCCGTGCTTTGTGAGAGGGCGCATTGTCTTGAAGCAAAGGAAAATTTTGAGGGCGCGTTATCCCTCGTTTCCTGGTAACAACCTTTTTTAGTTTGGTGAGAACATCTGCATAGTACTGTCCATTAACTGCGTTGCCACGAGGCAGATAATCTTCCAAAAGGACACCTTTGCCGTCCCAAAAAACAGTCAGCATCACTTTTCCTGCAGATTTCTTTGCTCTCGGCTTGACAGGTGTTGGGGAGCCCGGGGTTTTCCATTGCATGCTGGCAATTTTGGATTCGGGGTCATAATGGTGTACCCAAGTCTCATCTACTGTCACCATGGTCTCCAAACTATTTTTTGACTGACACTTTTTGAGCAACTGTTGACAGCATTTTACCCTCGTTTGCTTCTGTTCACGTGTCAACAGTCGCGGAACCCAGCGTGCACACACTTTTCTCATGTTCAGTCTGTTGTGTCAAATTCTATAAACTGTTCTTTCATTTAGTTTTACTCTACTAGCTATCTCCACAACTGTCATTTTTCGAACCTGGTCAATGATTTTCTTCACTCTTGTTGTATTTTCATCGTTGCACTCTGAGGCTGGTCTACCAGATCTTGGCAGATCAGCAACATTTGAGCGGCCGCACTTAAACTGTTGACACCAGTTTTTTTTACCGAAGTATATGAAGGACAAGAATCACGAAACACTGGTTCCATCTCCCTGTGTATTTCTGTAGGTGTTTTTCCCTGAAACATCAGAAATTTTATCACAGCTCTGGCCTCCTTCTTTTCCATTGTTTTGTCAAATCTTTGGAGCAGCAGATCCGGTCAATAGGGTACATTGCGCCATGCACCGTAGCGGGAAAACCCATTGAAGAAACAAACGCGTACTTCACACATTCAGTGCAAATATGATGAACTTTAAATGTGCCAAGTTTCATCTTCCTCCTGTGACTCCTTCATGGTCAGGCCCAAGACTTATGTCAATCCCCTTGTATATATATATATATATATATATATATATATATATATATATATATATATATATATATATATATATATATATATATATATATATATATATGGAGCTACGTTATGTCGAATAAATATGTTTGAAGTTCGTCCACACTGCATTGGTGCTTATATGAAGATTGGAGATGTTACGCTGTGTGTGTGGTCTACAATGTATACCCCTAATTGAACTTGACCTGAGTCACTCATCAAAATATATTTATAAAAGACCAGAGTACCACACCGCCCGTAACAGTAGCATTGTTCCTGACTTCTGAAATATCTTATGAAAACTCCCTTGAATTAGAAGCATCATTATTCTTCTATCTACAACTGTGCTGAGAGTAATCTTGTGCAAAGGTAGACACCTTTGAAGACCCATATTAGATACTCTTGAGTTTTGGCCACTGTTGGACCACTACTTCAAAGCAGGGGAGGCAATTCCGTGACACCACCTATTATCTGCTATCATCCACGTGAGCACCCCATCAGGCTACCCCTTTTCCTCACTTATATATTAATTTTTGTTCTTGTTATATACTGTTTTACTATATTGTGCAATTCTCTAGGTCTATCTATTATCAACACATGTTCCACAGTTATGGATGAATTGCATGCCTGTAAATAATCTAATGTTGGTTCTCTGTTGTTACTGTGCTAAGAGGAATAACTGATGGAAAGAGAGACACCGCATCTGGGACTGAAGGTATGAACAGTAACGATTACCTGTGTCAGATGGCAGTGTACCTGGTGAAAGTTATGTCAGTTTAAGACTACTACTTTTCCATAAAAAGACAAGAACAACAAAACAGATGTAAAGAAAGAGTGAAACAAATTTATTTCTAGGAATGTGAAAAAAAAATTTTTAAATAAAGTTGAACACACTCTGGTCAAGAAGCTAATTAACTTTCTATTCCAAAAGTAACATAGGCAATTGTTATAATATAACAAAGCATAAGAAACTCTCACAAAAATAATAATTAAGGTAATGCTACAAATGTAACATATCACAAAATATTATCCCTAATAAAAAAATAAAATAACAGAAATGGTGCTATGAAAATTATTAATATTATAGAAGATAAATACCACTGTCATTTGGCTAATATAGTAATTTCTATTGAGTTTACAAACTTATGTCTTGCAACCAACTATCTGTCACACAGAAGCCATTTTCCTGATGTAAAAGGAAAATAACTTTATGCATTAGGGAAATGGGAAATAATTTGATAGAGTAGAAAATGTAACCCACCCACCATCTGTCACACATGAAACCACAGTAGACATCTTGCTTGTTGTAACCAGCCCTTTATAAAAAAAATTGAATTATGAGTGACGACCTGAAGAAAAAAGTAGTACTCATTACTCTGAAATCAAGAATAATTTATGAGAAGTAATGATGATTCATGATTCCTTAGAATTAACTTCAAGCGACCATTTTTATTTATGCTTTCATTTATGGTTCATGAGCATCTGATTAACAGAGTGATTAGAGCGCTGGTTTCTAGCGGCTAAGGTGCCGGGTTCAAAACAAGGTGTCATCACCTTCCAGTCTACCCAGCTGTAAAAGGGTACATGACTTTGCTCTTGAGTTAGGGAAGGTAATGGCAGTGAGGAAGGGAACTGGTCACCCCACTTCTCCATGCTAGACCTATTATAGTAAAGTCTCCAACACTTCTCCCCTACAGCAGTATTTGCTAGGGGACTACCTTTATCTTATGGGTCATAATTGTTGTTAGTTGTTTAATGTATTTAACTTAGTTCTCTCTTTTCTGTTTCTGCTTGTTTGTCCCTGAAGAAGACTTTGTGGCCATAACATTGGCAGTTCTCTCTGTCCTGGTAAGAAACGTTAACTACTTTTTTTCACCTCACTACTGAATTACAAACGATTATATTGAAAAGTGCCCCTTGTACTTTCCAGAGAGTCTCTGAGAAGGCAAAAGACAAAATAAGACTACTGGTTCCTCTGACATGTCGAAAGAGGCAAATAACATGGAGTTGTACATGAGGCTGGTAATCTAATCGTGTAAAATATATTGCTACAGAATCCACCTCAGTAAAAGAATATGAATATTTGTGTACAGGCTTCCTGCAAGTGGACCAGCTGCCAGTGGCTCCATGCTAATGATGTTTTATGATATTCTATGTAGTTACTAAGAAGCTATCTCATCATCTATGTTTAGCTCCCCAAGGAGCACATGCCTTCAACTTCCTGTCTCGTGGCATCAGTTCAAGGTCTTCTTCATGCCCTTCATGTCTGTCTCCAGTTCTCTTCTCCGTGTGTTCCTTTGTCTCCCTCTGCCTCTCTTACCCTGGTGGTTCCAGAGTAATATGACCACCTGGTAATGTTATCTTTCTCTGGGTGCATCATTCACCTCCTTGTTAGAGGATCTTCTGTCTTTGATGGCTGATTTGACGTATTGTTTGCTGAAGTTGTTGTGGTTTTAAGAATGTTCTACAGGATGAGATAACCAGCTCCATGCCCAACGCTTCTTAGTCGCCTGTTATGATATGCATGGTAGGTTGTTGTTGTTGTTGTTGTTGTTGTTGTTATTAAACAGGGCTGTTGAGCTTTTTTCTCTTTTGCAGCCAATAGCAAGTCTAAGAGTCCTTGATATTGTATCTACACTGTAGATCTAGGCTGTTCCTGTGGCTTTTCTACCATTCCGAATCATGTTGAGTTGAAGTCATAAGCCCCAGTTTCTACAAATTGGCTTGCATTTAAAGGATCATCACATCTGGTCCCAGAGCCACAGTAGCGCAGTTGTTAGTGCACTGGCTTCCTAGCTCGGTGGTCCATGGTTCGATCCCCAGTTGAGGTGGGATTTTTTAGACCGCACACGGCTCCGGGGTCGACCCAGCCTCAAAAATTGGGTACCAGAGCAACTCTGGGAAGGTTAAGGCCACATCACCCCTAGTGTGCCGATGGTCAAAAAAATATAGGCCTAACACCATATTCCCAATATGCCTTAATGGGCGTGTAACGGGATCCTTTCCCTCCTTACATCTGGTCCCAAGATAGGAGGAAGAAGCATGTGACATACTGTGCATTCCGCACCATCCAAGGGGCTCTACAAATATGTAGAGCTAAAATACTGTGCTCTGGTTCTGGGCTCTCCCACGGATTTGTCACGTCCTACACAGTGCCGCTTCTCAGCTCCCCATGCCTATCATAGGGCCCATAGTGCGATCCTCCTGCATGGAGGCAGCCAGGTAAAATCCAGAGATATGTCTGGGGCTCAAGTGACTTCTCCAAGCTTAGTGTGCAATGCTGGGTTCTCAGCAAGTTTTAACACAAGGGGAACTTCTGGAAATGTGTGGATGATTTCAAGAATCAACGAGAGTGTAATTAGCCTCACAGACAGAGGTTCACAACCAAATCTACATAGCATAGTGCTTAGCTGGTGGTCATATAAGGCTGACTCCAGATAAGTCTCCATATGCATGGTAGGTTGCATAGGTACTATTCTTTGCCCCAATTCATACCCCAGTAACACAATTCATAGAAGAAAAATGAGAAGTAATACAGTTTCATGTCCTGTTATAATGAGTTTTTATTTTTGCCATCCATGAAAAGTATTCCTGTACATTGTAACATCATATTAGTTATCATAGTAATTATCAATTCCAAAAATTGTCTTCATTAAAGCAATGTACTCCACCTTGTGTAGTTCCTGGGTGTCTCTACAGAAACAAGAAAAGAATAGGACTACTGTACCCTAAGGCATGTCGTACATGGCACCTAATATGAAGCTGTGCATGGGCTGGCAACCTCATCATGTACAACAAATTGCCACAGAAACCATCACTACAGGAGCATCAAAAGTGGTGGTTCCATGCTCCATAAGCAACATGATGATGATGTAGGTAGTCCCATAGCAGATAATGCCATCTACTTGTGCCAACTCTCATTGTCACGTGCCACCAGCTCAAAGTCTGTCCATGTTCTCTTCATATCTGTCTCTGGTTTTCTTCTCCATGTGTTACTTGGTCTCGCTCTGCCTGTCTTACCCTGGGATTGTCTGATATAATAAGGACTGCCTGGTAATGCTACTTCCTACTATACTTACAATTAATTATTCACCAGTTTAAATGTTTATTTAAATCCATCAATACCAAATTTAATATAGTTATATAGTGAACATTTAACATATATTATATTAGTTGTTTTTTTTATGACATTAATTTGTTTGTTATTCTAGGGAGAAATGTAAAAACCTTAAACACCTATTTCTTTAGTTATATTTAACTAAGGATTCTACAGTTCACTCATTCACCTTTATCCTGTCTCTAGATTAGCACCCAGTCATCTTTTTGTTCCATCTTTTATTAAGCAACCAATCATTGTTTGAGCTAAGCACCCAGTTCCTTGATCCTGTAGTAAACTAAGCACCTTTTTCTTTGATCATGAACTAAGCACCTTATTCTTTGATTCATTTTTGTGAGCCAAGCACTCATTTTCTTTTTCCTGTCTAGAGCTAAGCACCTATTCATCCTTTAGTACCATCTTTAGTTAAGCACCCAATCATCCTTTGGAACCATCTTCAGTTAATCTCCCAGTCATCCTTTTATCCTATCTTGAGCTAAGTATCTAACCATCCTTTGGTCCTATATTGAGTTGTGTACCCAATCATTTCAACCTGCTTGGAGTTAGTGCCCAGAGCTTTACAGACTGGATATGCATGGAGGCATGTCTGGAGTCATCATTATATGACTACCAGCTATGCAAAATGCTATAGTATACTGATGTAGAAGTGAACCTCTGTCTGTGATGCTAATTACACCCTCATTGACTCTTGAAATCATCCACACACTTCCAGTAATTCCCCCTGCGGTAAAACATGTTGAGAACTCAGTATTGCACAATAAGCTTGGAGGAGTTGCTGGAGTCCTAGACATTTCTCTCTTTTACCTGGTTGGTTGCATGCAGGAGGATCTCACAATGGACCTATCAAAGGCAGGGATAGCTGAGAAGTGGCTCTGTGTAGGACGTGACAATTCCTAGGGAGAGCTCAGAACCAGAGTCCAGTATTCTAGCTCTGCATACCTGAGAGCCCCATTGGATGATGGAAAATGCACAACATGACATACGCTTCTTTCTTCTAGCTTGGGACTACAAGTATGACCCTTTAAATGCAAGTCAAGCTGGGATAGAAAACCCAGGAAAGAAACTGGAGCTCCTGACTTCAACTAAACACGCTTCCTCATGACAGAAAAGCCACAAGAAAAGCCTAGATCTACAGTGTAGATAATACCAAGGTGTCTTCAACTTGGTATTGGCTGCAAAAGAGCGAGAAGTTCTGCAACCCTAGTTAAACAACAAACAAGAACAACAGATTGGATCTAGGCACTTCTAACCCTTGGCATTATCTTGGACTAGATACCTAAAACATTAGTCCTCCATTGCTTCTGAATAGTTAAACTAATTTCACTACAAAACAAATAGATGTACAATAGCATAGAACATAAATCTTGTACGCATATATGTGATTATGTTACATGTACATGTTTTAATCACAACGGGCTGATCACCTGTTTGCTAGTCAATTTGATTACGGAAACAATGGCAAATCGATTAATTTGTCGTTGCCCTAAAGATGCCATTAGGCATGATGGGTTACAGCGGCAAAGAAATCAATTTGTTGTTGCCCTAAGACGCCACTAGGCGTACTGGCCACCGACTGCTTTGTCGGTTAGTGGCTAAGGATGGAAGAAGAAGAAGAAGACATGTTTTAATAGTTCTCATGTGTTGCAAAGCATGTTACCATGACATGGAATCTTCATTATCACAGTGAAGTCTATTATATAGACAGCTTTACAAGAATAACAAAAGCAGCATAAACACGTGAAATAACGATATTAACATAAACATTTAGTAGGAAGAGTTATTCGATTTTAAAACCATTTACGATTATCACCATCACCCATTAGCACGTGTAGAGTATAGTCCTTTAACTGAGATATATGACTACACAAGGTTAAAAATAACCATGTTTATGTTTAGAGCCAAGCCTAGCTAACTAAGATACCAAGGGAAGGCAAAATAGTGTTTCTCAGCCTTTTAGAAGCAGGCTTCCTGAGAAGTGCTGCAAATTCTGGAGATCAGCTCCTCAAGATTATCTCACCAATAGAATTATAGATTACTTATATCACCAAATGAATTGTAGATTTTAAAACTTATCTAACCAATTGAATTATAAATTAACAAATTTTATCTCACTAATAGAATTATAGATTAACAAAATTATCTCCCAAAAAGAATTGTAGATTAACAAATTATCTCATCAATAGAATTACTGATTCAAGTAAGGATATTTTAAAGAAAATTGTGTTAATAGCATTAGCCTATATTAATGAGGTGCCATCTGCATGTAATCAGAAATGTGAAGCTGATTTCTCTACTTGAAGCCATAGCTGAAAACCTGCTTTGTAAACAAATGTGGTCATGAAAACATTTTTAAAAAGCTGAAAGCTTAATTTTAGTGAAGTATATTCATTCCAATTGTTTATTTAAAATCTTAATTCCCCACTGATATATGTGACCACAGCGTTGCCACTCCTAAGTGGATTCATCTAGATCTAGGTTTTTCTTTGTCCCGTCTAGGTGTCATTTTCCTTCATAAGTTGAAGAATGCCACCTAGATTTCGCCAAAAATCAGCCAATATAGCAAATAAATCGCCCAAAATAGGCTAAAAATAGCCTGTTGCCGATATTCAAGTTTTGTTTTCAAAACTTAGAGTGGCAACGCTGATTGACACTTATAGGATCAGATCTCTTCTTGGAATGGTGAGAGTTTACCAACAGACTGTCATGCAAATAATTTCGTTTATAAATTAACAGCTGTTTTTACTTTTTTAAGAAGAAATATGGGTTACCGAAATATGCATATGTGGTGAGTGCAAACAGCCATGAAAACATAGGCTACTTAGTGTACTCAAATTGACATTGACCCTCATTTTATTACTGATTGCATTTGAGTTCATGAACCTGTAACCACACAGCTTAGTTTCTCTACACGTTTACAATCCTTTGGTGTGACCCCAGTTCTCACATTTGTAGGTGGCCCCAGTTCACATTCTTTTCTTAGGTGATTCCAGCTCAAAATCCTGTTTGGGTGACCACAGATCACACTCTATATGTAGGTGGCCCCAGTTAACAATCTTTTTTTTTAAAGGTAGCCCCAGATTAAGATTTTTTTAGGTGGCTCCAGTTAACAATTTTTATTTTTAGGTGGCTCCTGTTTACACGAATGAGTGAAGGTGTTTAAGTTTATAAGAAGAAGTTTACAATAAGTTTTTGCTAGCCCCAGATCACAATCTGTTTTAGGTGGCAATCTTTGAAAGCACCGTAGTTTTTTATTTTTAAAATCTTAATTTGTTTCGTTACCATTTTGGAAAGTTTTATTGGCAGATCTTGATTTTAAAGCGATTCATGTTTACTCAAGACTGAACTGTTGTTGCCATATTTTATAAAACTATATAGATTCTGTAGTTCTGTTGTGATATGTCTGTACAATACTTTTAGTATTTGCCCACATTCTTAAAGTTTTCTCTTAAAATAAAAAAAAATTACAAAGTCCAGTCTCGTCTTTAGCAGCTCTAAAATAGGGAAAAGATAGAACTGAGCTTTTTTTTTTCTTACGAGATGATTTCAGATAGTACATTTTTAGACTTTACTGATTTTGCATTAAATAATTTATGTAGGCTATAATGATAACATATCGTGTTATATATCAAAATGTTGATAAATGAAACATCTATGACACGCACTTAACTGTTAAGTGGTGTTAAACATGCATGCAACATATGCAGTAATGAGTGCAAAATAATTTGACATGGACACCGACCGGCCTATTAGGTCGACCAGCCGTAAAACGAGGATCAATCGTTGGCCTACCTAATAGGCCGGTCGGATATTAAGAGTTACCACAATGAGTAAAATAAGTGTGTCAACAAAATATCTTAATAAGCCATCTCAGAAGTCAACTGAGGTCACTATATTTATTTTATTTTCACTGTCTAATATACTGAGAAAAGAAAAAATATAAACGTAAAAAACATACTTTACAAGTTTAAATCTGACGTCATTAGTGCTATTCGACCTTAATAGTCTCTGCAATATAGCACACATAATATGGATTAAAAAAAAATAATAATAATAAATAAAAGGACTATTAAGGTTGGTATAAGAATTCAATCAGAGCAGGAAGAAGCAACAATATAACATCATAAAGATGCAAGAGGATTAATCCATCTGAAATGGAGGTCAGACTTGACACAAAACATGGTACGCAGTGAATGTATGCGAGTCCTAATGATAAAAAAAGAATTACATTATTGTAGAAATGTGGCTGGTCTATAAGGAATGATGTTAATTAATATTATATTATCAGGGAAATCTTGCCAAAAAGATAAGCCTTTCTCAAAACAAGCAAACACATTGTTGGAAAATATTTTCTTGATAATAAATGCCATATCTTTAATCTGACTGAAGGCAAATATTTGTTCATCATTAATTAATTAATTTTTATTTTTTGGTGGTTCTTTATGCAAATAATTAAACGAGCTGCAGAACCACTGGAACATAAAGCAAACAAATAAAATTTGGTATGGAATGAGTTTTATTATGAAACAATACACTTAACACACAACATTTAGAGGTCTACCCTTCTTCAGCCACAAATTTTGTTTCCTGTTTATGACTGTGACTGACAAAGGGTAGATCCCAAAACGTTCAGTGTATTGTTTAACATTTTAAGTCAAATTAGGAAAATAATTAAAATTGGGATTAGTCTACGATCTGAAAATGTATATTCTCCTGAATATGTCAAAATCTATTTTCAGAACACACAATCCTAGTGTGTGTATTTTAAATTTATAAATTGTATTTTCTTAAGAAATTGTTCTTTTCTATTGAAGAAAACCATGAATTTTTCTAAATACAATCTTAGTATGTGTTTTTTTTAATTTATAAATTGTATTTTCTTAAGAAATTGTTCTTTTCCTGTGACAAAAATACACTGAATTTTTCAGAATCACATTTTATGTGACTAATTTTCTTATAACTTTCTTTTTTCTTAGTCAATCAGCATTATATTCGGCACATATACTTTCCATTATATCATAAAACGTTTATCAGATCCAATTTTTGATATCATATAAAAATTTTGATTTAATGCAAATAATGTTGTGATACCAATTTTAACGTTCTATATTTCAAAATCTACTAAAGATATCAAAAATCTAATCTGATAACAGTTTTAAAATACAACGATAAGCTTGCATGTCAGCTTCATTGCTCATAACTAAAGAACTAACAAAAAACCTTAGTGAACTGAAGTTTAGGGTTAAAATCCAGTATGGCCAACATATCCATGGCAACCAATAGCATCATACCATCAAGTGCATTAATATGCATCATTATTATTGTTGTAAGTAAACCCTGTGTATTTGTATAATTATGAAAATATCATTTTGCTGTAGCTTCCCCTTTAACTGTAAAACTTACTCCATACCAATTATTTTTTTCATATTCTTTGGTATTCTTATAAAGACTGTTTACCTTTCTTTCACTCTAAGTCTTTCCTTCTTCTTTGGCAGAATTACTAAAACTACTTTTTTCAAAATATTTTCTTGTTCTTTGACCAAAATCTTTAAAACTTTGTGCATATACGCCGTAGAGCAGATACAACAAAGTTTAATATAATGCGGGATCGCTTATACCGCAGTCAGAGGATGAACTCTAGTTTTGCCAACAGACTCTTTTCACGTTAACAAATGTTTACTATTTATCAATAAAAACACAAAACATTTCAGTAAAATCTTTATTTTTAGCATCAGAAAAAAAGAGATGTACATGCTTAATACATATTTGACTTATTTTCATTCATTCATGTGTGATGACCATCCTCATCATGACCCTACACCTCCCCAACAAACATAGGCCTTCAACAAACACATGCCAAGTCTTTGTGTCCTGTGCCATCAGCTCGAGGTCTTTACTGGTCTTCTTCATACATGTGACAGTAGTTGTTTATAGTTACACTAGACATTCTTCAGGTTGCTGATTTCTTTGAAATGTAGATAAATTTACATCAAAATAAGAAAATTGGATTCAATGCAGAATCAAAGTCGAGTCAAAGTTTGGACCCAGCTGCCATGCTTTATAAGGTTTATAGTGTATCAGTTTTTCTCCTTTTAAAAAAGTTGAACATATTGATTACAAAATGTGTTTGCGTGTCACTTTTCCCAGTCTTTGCCTTTTTCTATGACAAAATCTTTGAGACTTTCTATTGACTGCTCAAGATGTATCATGTAAGCTTGATATCACGACTGTCTTTCTGTTTCTTTAAAAATATTTTAATGGAAATAATGATCCATTTTTTTATTTTAAAATTGTGTATTTTTTCTACATGTTAGTATACTGCCAACAGATAAAAACATATATAGTGAATTTTATATTCAATTCGAAATAATCAAAGATATGAATAATAGCCTTAATTTAACAGCTTTTGTATCTAAGAAATATTTCAAACAAATATGACATAAATGACCCATTAAATCTATCTTAGCCATTCATGACATTACCTTAATTCTATTTCGCACTTTAAAAAAAAAAAATAACATGCGACAGACATTGAGCCAGCACTTTAAAAACTAAAACAATATCAAATGATCGAAAGTTTGGCTACTTCTCGCTCGTGATACGGGTGACTTCTTGATCCTGATTTGGGTGGTGTCTAAAAATGGAAAAAACCCGAAACATAACTATATCACACCTTTCAGGTAATAGGTTATGGACCTGTCGATTTTATGCTAAAACAATCACATTTTCTGTAAAATATCATGCCATCACAGTCACATTTCAACAACAACTTCTTGTTGGTGCAATCACATTTCAGCTATAATTTCTTTATAGGGCAATCACATTTCAGGTATAATTTCTTGTTAGGACAGCCACATTTCAGCTATAACTTCTTGTCAGTGCAATCACATTTCAGCTATAATTTATTGTTAGGACAGTCACATTTCAGCTATAATTTCTTATTAGGACAGTCACATTTCAGCTATAATGTCTTATTAGGACATTCACATTTCAGCTATAATTTCTTCTAAGGACAGTCACATTTCAACTATGGACAGTCACATTTCAACTATAATTTCTTATTAGGACAGTCACATTTCAGCTATAATTTTTTATTAGGACAGTCACATTTTAACTATTATTTCTTATTAGAACAGTCACATATCAACAATAATTTCTTATTAGAACAGTCACATTTCAGCTATAATTTCTTGTTTGGACAGTCACATTTCAAACATAATTTCTTGTGAGCACAATCACATTTCCCTTCAAGCACAATCACATTTCTCTTCTAGCCCAGCCAGATTTCAAGTAAAATTTCTTAACATCATCACAATTCAGCTACAATTTCTTAATAACAAAATCACAGCTCAACTATAATATTATGCTAGCATAATCACATTTCCAGTAAAATGTCCTGCCAACATAATCAAATTTCAACTACAGTTTCTCATTTGCACAGTTACATTTCTGTTGATATTTACCGTCGTGTGTAGTAAATATTGTTAAATGAAATGAGACGTGGCTGGCTGTCATATATTCTCACACCACGAAGCATAATCACGAAGGCGAACACACTGAATACATAACGACATGTTTAATTGACCATCTTAGAAACAGGAAGTCGGAAGAAGAGAAAAGTAGGAGAGCTAGCCTAAGGGCAAGTAACTCTTGTAGGAAACACAAAGTATCAGCATGGAAACGTATATACATCAACAATTTCTATTCTAGCACAGTCACATTTTCCTTTAACATGTCCTGATAATTACAGGCACATTTTAAAATTAATTTTATATTGATCACCAACGTCTGCATGAGAATGCAACACTAAAATTCGATTCGAAAGTTGATGATGCAAATAAATCTTGAAATGCATGAGAATGCAACTTTAGGTCACTGAGGTCATAGGTCAGTGATAAAAATAATTTCATTCTAACTCATCATTCTGCCACATTCATGATCTCCTTCCCAAGGTATATCCTCTGACTATTCGTTCTATGATACTCTAGTGCTTTCCCTGCTGGTTTACTAATTGTCCATGACAGTCTGCAACTTACATGGTATAAAACAAATGTTTTTGCCACAAATAACATTTTTAAACTTTGAATATATTCTTCAGCTAATTTACATAAGTTTTAAAATATATATTATGAGATATTTTCTCATAAATGTATGTTTACTGCTAATTATAACACATCATATAAGATCCAGTGTTTGGGCGAGAGGAAGACCAACAGGCAAATGGACAGACAATATTTCAGAAATGCCACAGCAACACAGACTCACAGCAACCAATGCAACATACTTAGCTCAAGAACAAACAAAAACAAAAAAAAAATCCAGCTATTGACAATGCTTCATGGTAAAAGTAAATAAATTAAGGGGCTGCAGTAAAACTGGTAAGGAATATAAGTTTATAAACTAATAAAACGGTATTTAATCAGTCTTTTTATATGACAAAAAAGAAAAAAAAATAAATACAAAAAAAAAAAAAAATACCGTTTTATTAGTTTATAAACTTATATGCTTCATGGTAAGAGTGGACAGAAACAATAAAAATAAAGTTTAACACATCACCTGTGGCGGAAAAAAATTGGCGCCCATTTTGTTGCTCTCATACAACCTAAAATATTCCTGGGACACAAAGAGTTAAAAATATATAAACAGTTTTGCAATCAGTCTCTTAAAATGTGATGCCCTCTCGCATCGCATCTTGCTGAATCACATGATCAGTTTATTTCATTGCAGGTTACAAGTGAAATATACAATAGTATGTCTGTTCTATAGATAATGTAATAACAGACTATGGCAGACATTTTATAGATAGTGTAACAACAGACTATGGCAGACATTTTCATACATAAGTAAAACTGACAGGATACATTTTGTTTATTACCCTTATCACAGCAACAGTTTCACAGCAGCATGTAGAAACCATATTATCTTTCGCTTTAAACAAATTCAACCCACAATTCTCTGAACAGTCTCTCGTAAACAGTGAAGACCTTGTGAAGCCATAAAGACCTTGTGGTGATCTCTTTCTCTGGCCAATATAATTGCTAGGATCTTTGGGAATTATTCTGTTTTGGCCTAAAATTTGATCTAATAACTTGTCCTCTGGCTACACTCTGGTCTCTGGTCCAGATGTAACTTGCCTGAATGACTCTTTTAGCCTTTCGAGAAAGCTGGCGCAGGTATGGCCAAATATTCTTGAGTACCACTCTGGTGCTCTGCCCCTGGGTGACAAAAGAATAAAAAATTTACTTTTGAACGTGGATTGATCTAACTCTCAGTTTGGGATGACTTCTAAGAAAATATTTCTCACATTTGGTCTGCTTTTCTGCATTAGTATAAAATTAATACATAGATGTAAGGAATACAATTATGTAATGTGCAATTTTATGAAATACTAGTGTAAAAGCCATTCATAAGACGGGAATTAAATTCAAAAGCACCAATACCTAACGGCAATTTTACATATTCAAAAGTATTATAAAAAAATCTCTGTGCATCACCACAGTTCTATAAATATTTTTGTGCACACCGTCATTTGCGCACTTTTCTTTTGTCAAGTGTTACTATTTTCGGGAGAGTGCATATAAGGGAAACAATACAATTAATGTCTAACTTTCAACCAAAGTTGCATCCTTTAAAGTTACTGACCGAAAAAGCTGGGATTTTATATATATAATGATTCTATAAAACTGAACTTTCACATGCTTTCCTTTATGCTCTTCTTGGAGCCACCACTGCAGCTGGCTCCCTTACAGAAAGCCTGCACCAAAGCATTTATATTTCCTGCAATTGTAGTATCTGTAGCTATTTGTTTTACATGATGAGGTTGCCAGCCTTGTGGCCAACTGCATATTAGTTGCCATTTATGACATTCCTAAAGCAGTAGTAGTCCTACGTTTTCTTAAAACTGCTCTGTACAGTCCTTTTATTGTATTATTGTGCGTTTTTTTTTTTTTTTTTTTTTCTTTTTTGTCATATAAAAAGACATAATAGTCTGGAAAAAACAGTGATGGAAGGCATGGTCCCTGGAAAAAGGGGAAGGGGTCGACCTAGACGACGGTGGACCCAGGACATCACAGAGAGTCTGAACTTGTCTTTGGCTGATGCAGGTCGACTTGCCCAGAATCGTGATGCGTTCAGAGCAGCTGTAATGGAGACAACGTTCTGGAAAGAATACGTCACATGATGAAGAAGCAATTTGTCAGCTGTACAGTTAGATCTATCTCCCACAGGAACATCTTCTAGTACAGGGTTTCTCAACCAAGGTTCCACAGAACCCTTGGGTTCTGCGAGAGATCGCTAGGGGTTCCACAAGAGATCACCATTGAAGAAACATAAATGCCGTTCTTTTTTGCTTTCTTTACTTGGCGCGCTGGACGATGTTAGCGTACGCAGTGGTGGGCAGTGACAGAGCATTCTGAATTTTTATTCACATTGCTTTGGCCTATGGTGTTTAGTTGCTTTACTACTTAACAGTGTTAACAAATGTTCATTTTGTAAATACCATTAAATTAAAATCATTTTACAACCTTTATTTAAGTTAAATCTACCCAGCCTACCTTAGAAAACATTAAATCCCATTTTGGTTTAAGCCAGCTGTTTTTACAGAAATATAACATGTTTACCTTATGAGTTTTTAAAATTTATCAAAGGGAAAGAAAGAGATTAATTTCAAGAAAGGTAAGCTAAGCTAGCTTAACTTCCTGTATTTTCATACTTTTTTTCAAGAAAGGTTGGCTAAAAAGTCATTTTAAGCTTTAAATAGGGAAGTTAACTACACTTGCACATGCCATATTTCATTATCATCTCGTAGAGTAGAAATCTGTGATAAGGCCTTTAGGCCTACATGGTTAAGGTAACAAAATTAAGTAGGAAATTTTAAAAAACCGAAGTTTTTTCTACCTAAGTTGCTAAATTGCATTAGAGTTTATACCCTTTGTGGGGAAGGGGAGACCACACAACAAATAGTAGGCTAATAAGTTGGCCAAAATAACAGATTCACAGAAAAAAAAAAACATTCTCTACTCAAAAGAGCATTGATAATTATTACTGGATTATTATATTTACCAGTTACTGATCACGCTAACGTAATGTGAACTGCGGATATAATAATTTTTATGCAGGGGTTCCCGGAGACCCGATCATTATGTCAAGGGGTCTCTACAGGATAAACAGGTTGAGAATGGCTGATAAAGGTAGTCCATAGCAGATGCTGCCACAGTGAGTGAAGCATTACATACTTCGCTATACTAGGTTCAGCTTTGAGAGGTAAGGTGACCAGTTCCTTCCCTTGCTGCCTTTGCCTTTCCAAACTCAAGATCAGAATCGGGTACCCATTTAACGCTTGGTAGACTGGAGCATGACACCACTTTGCTTTGAACCCAGTAGCTTTGTCATGAGATCCCAGTACTTTAACCACTCTTCCAATCGAAAATCCTGCAGTGACCAGCCACACTATCTCACATCAACTAACAGCCACTCATCATGTGCATCCTTAAGCAATCAAATCCACCCACCTTGTATCAGTACGTGTGATGTATGTCAATCGGGACCGACCAGATCCACATGGCTCCATAAGGAAATATGAGCCAAGGTCTAAAGCCCAAACTCCTTGGACTTCCATGGCATCAGTGTAGTCTACCGACATGGTGATAAGAGCACATGCACCTTTGTTCAAATCACTACGCCAATACCTGAGTGCATGAAAGAGTACAGTATGGTTATTTCAGTACTTAAAAGGGTACTACTTCTTCCTCTGACTTCTGCATTAATGACTCTAATAAAGGCAGTAGTCAGCTCAAGGTTCCTGACATCTCGTTCGCCCTCAGACTTCTACATTAATGACTCTAATAAAGGCAGTAGTCAGCTCAAGGTTCCTGACATCTCGTTTACCCTCAGACTTCTACATTAATGACTCTAATAAAGGCAGTAGTCAGCTCAAGGTTCCTGACATCTCGTTTACCCTCAGACTTCTACATTAATGACTCTAATAAAGGCAGTAGTCAGCTCACGGTTCCTGACATCTCGTTCGCCCTCAGACTTCTACATTAATGACTCTAATAAAGGCAGTAGTCAGCTCAAGGTTCCTGACATCTCGTTTACCCTCAGACTTCTACATTAATGACTCTAATAAAGGCAGTAGTCAGCTCAAGGTTCCTGACATCTCGTTCGCCCTCAGACTTCTACATTAATGAATCTAATAAAGGCAGTAGTCAGCTCAAGGTTCCTGACATCTCGTTCGCCCTCAGACTTCTACATTAATGACTCTAATAAAGGCAGTAGTCAGTTCAAGGTTCCTGACATCTCGTTTACCCTCAGACTTCTACATTAATGACTCTAATAAAGGCAGTAGTCAGCTCAAGGTTCCTGACATCTCGTTTACCCTCAGACTTCTACATTAATGACTCTAATAAAGGCAATAGTCAGCTCAAGGTTCCTGACATCTCGTTCGCCCTCAGACTTCTACATTAATGACTCTAATAAAGGCAGTAGTCAGCTCAAGGTTCCTGACATCTCGTTTGCCCTCAGACTTCTACATTAATGACTCTAATAAAGGCAGTAGTCAGCTCAAGGTTCCTGACATCTCGTTCGCCCTCAGACTTCTACATTAATGACTCTAATAAAGGCAGTAGTCAGCTCAAGGTTTCTGACATCTCGTTCACCCTCAGACTTCTACATTAATGACTCTAATAAAGGCAGTAGTCAGCTCAAGGTTCCTGACATCTCGTTCACCCTCAGACTTCTACATTAATGACTCTAATAAAGGCAGTAGTCAGCTCAAGGTTTCTGACATCTCGTTCACCCTCAGACTTCTACATTAATGACTCTAATAAAGGCAGTAGTCAGCTCAAGGTTCCTGACATCTCGTTCGCCCTCAGACTTCTACATTAATGACTCTTATAAAGGCAGTAGTCAGCTCAAGGTTCCTGATAAGGGTGGATTTAGGATGACGTCAAATTACCACCCCTATCGACACCAGGTATTACAGTGCAAGATGTGGGTGTCTTATCTGGTTTAGAATGTTGCTGTGCGTGTTGCAGTAGAACAGTTCACAAGGTACACCACAGGCAACATGACGTGTAGAGTCATAGAAATGGTAACTTCGCTTTAGTTTTATACCATTTATTGCACGCCACAAAACAGTCATGATATTTATGTCATCATCAGCATAGTATAACGAATGCAGCATTCAAAATCATATTAACTGATAGTCATGTAGGATTCAATACTCAATAGTTGTATTGTAAACAGATATCATAAAGTTCTGGTTCGTGAAGCTGTATCAATAATATATATAACTTCTGCAACAGTCAGCTGCAGATCTTCAATGTTCATAGACAACAATAAATACTCCCTTTCTGATGCTAGCAGATCAGATGTATACAATAAGTCCGTTTACTGTCTGCACGTGAATAGCATACTGGGCATATAGGTCATACCGACCTTTATAACGTTTCTAAGTCTAACCATCTGACTTGGACGTGATCTCTGATATAACGAATCCTGGAACACAGACAATAGTCTTGTTGGTCTAGAGCGACCCATATATATATATATATAACTAGTTCAGGTATAAAGATACCGGTGACTTAATCCTAGTCAAAGTACCTCTCCATTTTGAATCACACAGGCGAGCAAAAAGGCGACAAAATGACGAACCTCTAGATGATAGCATAAAGTTCGATACAAGAGGAATTACCTTATTTCGGAAAATCAACCATGAACATATGCCTCCAGGCAGGCTTGAATAATACTGGGAAATAGTCTAGTTAGCTAACTAACTCACAAAGACAATGTATTTCCCTCAGAGAATCACAAGACGCAGGTTGCGTCCACTCGCTACTCAGACCATTCCTAAACTGCCCAGCTGGGCGGAAGACACAGAACGAACTCCCAGTTTTTGACATGCGCAGAACTCATCTACGTGAGTATCAATTCACACAAAGCAATTTTAAGAACATTCGAGATAAAAGTCTTACACAGTCGCGCCTTTTATGGTCATGAACAGAAGCGTTAAGACAGGTTTCAGGCATCTACAACAGTTGACTGATACTACCAAATAAGGAGATATGGTCACGCTTCGTTCAAGAAATTATAGACCGAACGTGTCTCTATACAAGAGAAGGCAAACTCCTAAAAAATTGTAGTCTCAATAACTCGGATTATGTCCCTTTGACCGTAAAAAAACATAATACACATTTCAGTCAAAAAATGATCATACATACAAAAAATGATCATACAAAGACTTTGGAAAAAGTAATTATTTGTGCGTAACATTACCGCACCCTCCCGGGAAAAAAAATGAAACATTTTTTTTTAAATCCTGGAGCCGGAAAAATCTAGGCTCCTAACGCACGTATGATGCGCGGATATACCTAACAAAATAGCTCAACACTTGGAGCGAAACTGAGATCATATCCCAGTTCCTTAGAGAAAAAAATTTATCTAAGTATACGCTTATATATTCCAGGAAGGTGCCACCAACACACGCCACAATGATGGCAACATCATAATAAAAGTCAAATTACTCTCATACCAATATATGAAATTAAATATATTATTACGATATCATACAATGTGTTGCAAATAGCGGTGTAATTTACTAATATACCGCACTATATTATTACTTTATATAAAGCAACAGTAATTAATAAGTAATACATGTGTTGATCTTCGTTGACATAAAACATTCAATAGAAGAAGATGTGGACATCATCCGCTCCCAATCTAGGACAGGACTTGATATCCTCAAAGTTCCACAATGGACATAATGTCGCAGACTTCAATGATGTGCTGCGAAAATATCAATAACACAAATCTTAAAGACAACTGGTAAATCTCTTAATACAATTATGCAAATATATTATGTAAATGTGGCCGAGTGATCTTTTGGCCCGTATATCACTAACTAAGCCTTCTTAGATAATTACATGGTACAATGTTATAAATTTCCCTCAAAAAAGTGAGAAAAAATCTACTAACATCTCATTATAATATTGGACTGTATATCAGGAAATATATATATATGACAGAAGAATCATGTGGAATCGTGTGGGCATCTGGACAAAATGTCTGCCATCACATTATCCGAACCACGGATAGCTCGAACCGAGAAATGAAATGGTTGAAGAGCTATGGCATAACGAGTGGACCTCGAGCTCTTCAAGTTTTTGCTCTGAATAGCAGTAAGCGCTTTCTGGCCGGTTTCCACAATGAAGTGTGCGCCTAGAAGAAATCTTTGTAACTTCAGAATAGACCATACCATAGCCAATAACTCACGGTCTAAAACCGAGTAATTCTTTTCTGCAGCATTTAATTTCCTAGAGATATACATCACCGGATGCAGAGTATCAGAATACTCTTGCATTAGTGCCGCCCCAATCCCAGTTGACGAGGCGTCACTTCGAAGAACAAAAGTCTTCTCAATAGTAGGTAACCTAAGAATAGGTGGAGATGAAAATAGGGCTTTAACCTGGTCCAATGAGGATTGACATTCTTTAGACCAGCGGATCAGATTAGGCGACCCTTTCTTCAATAAAGTAGAAAGCGGTGCCATAATGGAGGACAGATTCGGAATGAATCGTCCGTAGAATTGGATCAAACCTAATAGACTCCTTACTTGTTTCTTCGTCTTAGGGACCGAAATGTTAAGTATTTTTGACACATTGTGGTCCTCTGTCTTTAAAAGACCATGACCAACACGACGACCTAGGAAAGAAATCTCACTAAATCCTATAAAGGCTTTAGAGGGTTTTGCAGTCAAGTTATACTCGCGAAGAGTAGACAGTAATTCGTATAAACCCAAATAGTGATCTTCCCAGGCATCACTGAATAGACAGATATCATCTAGGTATGCTATGACATCTGTACGATATGCGAGAATTCGCCGCATCATGCGTACGAATGTAGCAGGGGCGTTCATAAGACCGAAAGGCATGAAATTCCATTGGAATAAACCCCTAGGTGTAGAAAAAGCTGTAAAAGGTTTGGCACGTTCAGTTAGCGGGACTTGCCAATAACCTTTAGACAAATCTAGTTTGGTAAAGAATCTAGAATTAGAAAGTTTATTGAGTAGCTCTTCTAATGAAGGCATAGGTTCAGCATCGAACTTCGTAACTTGGTTCAATTTGCGATAATCTACGCAAATGCGAATGTTATTATCCTTCTTTCGAACAATAACCATAGACGAAGAGTATGCTGAAGTGGATGGTTCAATGATTTCCAAACGTATCATTTCATCCAATTCTTTTTCGACTTGAGACTGGAAATGGATAGGTATTGGATAGGGTCTGACTCTGATAGGATTGTGATCAGTTAGCACAATGTCATGTTCAATGACATGTGTGTGTCCCGGGATGTCTGTAAGAACATCCTGAAATGTTTGCAACATCGAAGAAACTTGTCGATGTTCCTCAGCGGAAAGATTTGGAGAAACGGTCACGTTTTTCCAAGATTCCGTAGAATAAAGTGGGACCATAGAAAGAGGAAGATTGACATCAGAAAAAGTAGTTTCCTCATCCTGTATAACTGACAGAGATGAGTACTGACCATGAGGTGCTTGAGAATTGTCCGTTGCCTGGAAAATAGGCTGCAAATAGTCAGGTCTTTCATAAAATTCCGTGAGCATATTTATGTGGAAAGTTTTATGCTTTCCATCAATATCGACAACATAGTCGACATCAGAAATTTTGGAGACTATTGCATATGGACCTTTCCATGCAATTAGAAGTCTGTTCTCCCTTGAAGGAAGTAGAACGAGAGCTTTGTCACCTGGACAAAGTTGTCGTAGACATCTATTCTTATTTGCAAACTGCCTTGCCTTTTCTTTAGCAAATTCGGAAGATGAAGTTGCTAGTTTGCATGCCTCGATGATCTTTTGCCTAAGAGCAATGACGTACTCATAAGAAGATTGAGTTTCATCGCTAATATTATCGGCAGTGATTAGATCGTGAAGTAAAGACATAGGGCCGCGCGGTTGCGCGCCAAAGACAAGTTCAAAAGGGGAAAACCCCGTATGTTCATTGGGGACCTCTCTATATGCAAAGAGAGCCGCGGGTAAGACCCTGTCCCAATCCTGAGGATGATCCTCAGTTATTTTACCAAGTAAAGTTTTCAGAGTCCTATTTAAACGTTCGACCAACCCATTAGACATTGGGTGATAGATACTGCTGAGAGACCTTTTAATGTGTAGCATAGACATTACCTGTGACATAGTGTCTGATATAAGTTGAGTGCCATGGTCTGACAATATTTCTCCGGGAAAACCCAAGCGAGAAAATATCAGCCAAAGAGCGTCTGCGATGTCAGCAGTTGAGATGCTCTTGAGAGGTATTGCCTCTGGCCAACGTGTGCACATATCGACACATGTAAGAATAAATTGATGTCCTCTAGCCGACTTAATTCTAAAAGGACCGATAATATCTATTGCCATTTTTTGAAAAGGGCGAATAGGAATGTCAGCAGCCTGAATAGGCGCAGCATGTCGTGGTCCTTTAGATTTGACCTCCTGACATACTTTTCAAGAGCGACAGTACATTCGTATGTCCTTGCTCACAAATGGCCAAAAGAAAGCCGCAAGAACCCTCGACTTTGTACGGGAAAAAACCCATATGTCCAGCACATTGCGAGTCATGAGCATGTTGCAATATTTGCAATCTCATGCTCTTAGGCACAAGAATTTGTGAATGAGTGGACGTAGTCGAGTCTTGTACCATACGTACAAGTACGCCGTTCTTCATAGAAATCCAAGACTTTCTATTAGTATTTTGATTAGGATCACCTTTTTTTGCTAGAATGAAGAATTTTTGTAAAGAAGGATCTTCTTCTTGCAATTTGATAAATGAGTCACGTGTAATAGTCAAGTGACTATCTTGGTCATTTACTTCATCATTATTAGTTAATGAAGTTTGAGGTGGATCCAGAGCATGTGCTCTTGTGACCACCGCATTGGTAGCTTCAATGTTTTGCTCTTCCCAAACAGCAATCTGCTGTGGGGTACATTCCCTAACTCCGTGAATACGACCAATAATAAGGTCCGCAATAGGATTTGGAAGTAGACACGCGTGGACCTCTCCCGTGAAGAAAGGAGTAGCAATATGTATTATAGCAGTAGGATACTTTTCCAACGTGCCACCAAATGTGACACATTTGATGACCTTTCCTGTAGCACAGGATGGATCTACAAGAGATTGCCTAACACCGACAGTAGTACATCCAGAATCAAACAACACCGAGACTGGATTACTATTTACAAGCCCCTTATGTAATATAAGAGAACCTCTCCCATCATGAGCAACATTAGCAGGAAGAGCGGGCAAAGGATGACCACAGCTTAGAGTACTAACGGTCTTCGGATCAAATAAAGTACTGCATTGGATACATTTATTTGCCCTACTAAAATCAAAAGATGAGCATCCGATAGCATTATGGTCCTTATCATTATTAACCTGCTTAATCTACTCCCTGAGATTCTTGTTCAACAGAGTTTGTCTGTTGATATCTTTTTCTCTTATGTTGCGATCTACCGTGACCATTATTGCCTCTGCAATTATCATTAACGTCCCTACTGTAATTTTTATCCTGGTTTGAGTTCCAGTTTCCATAACTGTCATTACAATCTCTATGCTGTTGAGAACCTCTATTATCCTGGTATTGAGGTCTCTGAGAAAAATATTTTCCTCTATACCGATTACCTTTGTGAAAATTTCTAAAGTTAACCGGAGTAGAATACCGTGTAGTATTAGGTTGTCTCCAGTTCTGGGAAGAAGAATCACCCTGGAATTGATTACTATGGTTCTGGGCATAATTACGATTACTCTTTTTATTGAAATTTAGCTGGCTACCCTGAAATTTACGCATAAAATTTGGGCCATAAGGTGCTGCCGAAGCAACTGGCAGACCTTCTTTCACCTTAGAGTTGCTAATGGTTATGTGCGGATGCGCAGTAACATACTGGCTACAGTATTCTTCCATTTCTTTTATGTTTTTAGGCTTACGCTCATGAAGAAAAGAAAGAAAAGCTTCATTAACGGAAGACATAACCTTGTCTCTAAGTAGTAAGTCCATAAGAGCTTCAAATGTACTCTCTGTCTTAGACAACTCAACCCATCGTAAAAAAGTAAGACGGATGCCTGAGATGAATTCAGAGAATTCAACTCCAGTTTCTGGTAACATGCTTTTAAATTTAAGACGATATCCGTCCTCGTTAAGTTGGTACTTCTTTAACAATGCCGCCCTGACAACCTCATAGTTGTTTTTGTCAGGCACATCTACCATACTCAACAAAGTCAAAGCATCACCTCTAAGTATCTTGGACAGATGATAAACATATAATGTTTTATCTATATTATGCACATTATATGCACTTTCAAATCTATCTAGATAAAATGTTATATCATCGATTGAGGGATTAAATGCTGGTAGATTAAGCTTGAAATCCTTAGCATTAGTCTTATCTGACACCTTATTTGCATCATTAGCATTACCAGCGTTCAATAACTTTAACTTCTCTAACTCTAAAGCTATGAGTTTTTCTTCATGCTCCATTTTTTGCTTTTCTGTCTCATTTTTTCTCTTTGTAACCTTCTTTCTTCAGCCTCAGCTTGCTTTTCCAGCCAGTAAGTCTAAGCGGGTTAAACCGGTAACCTTCTATTCTTCAGCCTCAGAGCTTTCAATTCTCTTCTAATCTTTTTCAAAGCCTCTTTTTCAAGTCTCTTTTATTTTCAGCCTCTATCTTAGTCTTTTCAGGGCTTCACCTCTTTTATTAAGCTTCTTTCTTTTTTCAGCCTCTGTTTTTCTCTTTTTTTCAGTCTCTTATTTTCAGCCTCTTTTTCAAGTCTCTTATTTTCAGCCTCTCAGCCTGAAGTCTCTATTTTCTCCTGAGATTTGAAGTTGCTTAAAAATTTTCTCTTTTTTTTTTTTCGAGATATTGTTTTTCCATTTCCATTTGTAATCTTTTCTCATCCACTTGCATCTGCAGTTTTAAATTTTCAGCATCTATTCTCTTTTGTTCAGTTAGTTCTTTCATTTTCTTTTCCTCCGACTTCAATGCCTTGGCATATTGAACAGTCGCAAATTCTTCTAATTTATCACCTGTCTTCCCAAGGGCTTTACCCTGCTCAATAAAGTACTCAAATGTAGACATGATGTCTAAAATGTGAGTACAGAACCTGAAATAATTAACTATCTTATTTCAATCTTAATAGCAACAAGACTTAATAAAGTGCTTGTATAATCACTATGTTTACTCCAATCTCTGTGGGAAACAAGACTTGACACCAACTTGTATTATCAAATGTATAATAATATCACAAGTCACCTCTTAATTATCAGTGCACTACCCAAATCAGTGCATAACCATCAGTTATTTATCATAACTGCACTACAATAGTGCATAAGCAAAAAACCCACCAGTTAGTTATGATAAGTGCACTATAGACCAATAGTTCATGAGCATATATGTAACAATAGTGAAAGCTAACTATGCAAGAACTATGCAAACAATAACAAGACAATGTAAACAATAACAAAGGTCACCAACAATGTAAACAATAACAAAGATCAAAGTCAATGTAAACAACAACAAAGATCAAAGTCAATGTAAACAATAACAAAGATCAGAGTCAATGTAAACAATAACAAAGATCAAACAATACGAAAACATTCGCATAAGTCAAATAAATAAACAGCGAAACTAAAAAGAAATGTAATGACAAAATGCGAAGATATGACAAACAAATGACGCTACAGTGTATACACAAAAATATACGTAAAGAACTGAATAATAGAAAAGGGGAGACCTACAAATACAAACAATCGAAATCGAAACTAAAAACAGAAAGAAAGAGAGAAAAGGAAAAAAAAAATATACAAAAAACAAAAATAAAGCACAACTCGTCACAACTAAACAGATATAGCAACGATTGTCGCTAGCAAATTTCACAGTAGGAAATTCGCACAGTCCCTAACGAAAACGCTAACAGTAGAACCTCTGTGACGTGGTATCTTCTACTGAAAGACACCGCCCAACCGAGAAAACCCGCTGAAATATAAACATATAAATATACAAATACATATAACATATAAACATGTAAACAGTGTGAAAGAATTTAGAAGGCTCAGCTAGAACATAAGGGCACAGTTCACAAACAAAACAGGCCACTTAACTTCTATGTATCCAGGATGTGATCAGCATTCTTAGGACAATGATCCAACGTTGATCCATATCTGCTCTCGTAAACTGCCATGACGAAGGAAATGAGCTTCTTACTGGAAACAGCTTCTGAACTTGACCTTCTGAATCGACTTAAGCACTTGACCTTCTGAATGCAACAGTACCTCTGAGACCGGAACAGTTGTTACGGCACTTGTCCTTCTTCTCAACAGATCAGGAAATCCATTCGCTCGGTACTTGTCCTTCTGTTGTAGACAAACTTCAATACCGCCGAGCAGCGCCGGGTAGTTTCAAAATATCAACAACTGTCAGTAATGCCGCGTCTTTCAAAAAAAATTTCATCAAAGGTGATGAACTGCAACGTTTTCTTGTAGTCTGCTGATGATGTCTGGGTTTGTTGACCCCCTTGAGAGTTGGTACCAGAATAAACCAACTATTGGCCACCATGAACTGATAAGGGTGGATTTAGGATGACGTCAAATTACCACCCCTATCGACACCAGGTATTACAGTGCAAGATGTGGGTGTCTTATCTGGTTTAGAATGTTGCTGTGCGTGTTGCAGTAGAACAGTTCACAAGGTACACCACAGGCAACATGACATGTAGAGTCATAGAAATGGTAACTTCGCTTTAGTTTTATACCATTTATTGCACGCCACAAAACAGTCATGATATTTATGTCATCATCAGCATAGTATAACGAATGCAGCATTCAAAATCATATTAACTGATAGTCATGTAGGATTCAATACTCAATAGTTGTATTGTAAACAGATATCATAAAGTTCTGGTTCGTGAAGCTGTATCAATAATATATATAACTTCTGCAACAGTCAGCTGCAGATCTTCAATGTTCATAGACAACAATAAATACTCCCTTTCTGATGCTAGCAGATCAGATGTATACAATAAGTCCGTTTACTGTCTGCACGTGAATAGCATACCTGGGGCATATAGGTCATAACCGACCTTTATAATGTTCCTAAGTCTAACCATCTGACTTGGACGTGATCTCTGATATAACGAATCCTGGAACACAGACAATAGTCTTGTTGGTCTAGAGCGACCCATATATATATAACTAGTTCAGGTATAAAGATACCGGTGACTTAATCCTAGTCAAAGTACCTCTCCATTTGAATCACACAGGCGAGCAAAAAGGCGACAAAATGACGAACCTCTAGATGATAGCATAAAGTTCGATACAAGAGGAATTACCTTATTTCGGAAAATCAACCATGAACATATGCCTCCAGGCAGGCTTGAATAATACTGGGAAATAGTCTAGTTAGCTAACTAACTCACAAAGACAATGTATTTCCCTCAGAGAATCACAAGAGGCAGGTTGCGTCCGCTCGCTACTCAGACCATTCCTGAACTGCCCAGCTGGGCGGAAGACACAGAACGAACTCCCAGTTTTTGACATGCGCAGAACTCATCTACGTGAGTATCAATTCACACAAAGCAATTTTAAGAACATTCGAGATAAAAGTCTTACACAGTCGCGCCTTTTATGGTCATGAACAGAAGCGTTAAGACAGGTTTCAGGCATCTACAACAGTTGACTGATACTACCAAATAAGGAGATATGGTCACGCTTCGTTCAAGAAATTATAGACCGAACGTGTCTCTATACAAGAGAAGGCAAACTCCTAAAAAATTGTAGTCTCAATAACTCGGATTATGTCCCTTTGACCGTAAAAAAACATAATACACATTTCAGTCAAAAAAATGATCATACATACAAAAAATGATCATACAAAGACTTTGGAAAAAGTAATTATTTGTGCGTAACAGTTCCTGACATCTCGCTCACCCTCAGACTTCTACATTAATGACTCTAATAAAGGCAGTAGTCAGCTCAAGGTTCCTGACATCTTGTTCACCCTCAGACTTCTGCATTAATGACTCTAATAAAGTCAGTAGTCAGCTCAAGGTTCCTGACATCTCCAAATAGTTTTTCGTGGAAAGAAGTGGGTTGTTGCCATATCCCACTCCGTTCAATGCTGGAACTTGGATAGGACTTGAGCAGATGATCAGCTGTCATCAGGCTGGTGCCACATGAGCAGAGATCTGTTAGACCAATCATGTACTTGTGATATAAGACTTCTGACTTCCGGCCAAGATGGCTGCTTAATTTTTGTCATTACAAGTTTTTTACATCTTTGTAGTCACCAGTCACGTAAAGACTAGCCATATAGTGAAGCAGAACTGCAAGGAAGTCGAGAAAAACCAAAAAGGTAGGGAAGCAGCTCCCATATAAGGTTGAATGCACTGGTCCGTAAACCGTCTTACGATGACTGGCTGACTGACTAAAAGGCTACAACAAGAGTACCTTTGTGTATGAAAGAGTAAAGTAAGAGTACCTGAGTATATGAAAGAGTAAAGTAAGAGTACCTGAGTATATGAAAGAGTAAAGTAAGAGTACCTGAGTATATGAAAGAGTAAAGTAAGAGTACCCGAGTATATGAAAGAGTAAAGTAAGAGTACCTGAGTATATGAAAGAGTAAAGTAAGAGTATATGAAAGAGTACAATATAGTTATTTAAGTATTTTAAAGAGTACATGAAAGAGTCATCATCATCAGCTGCCATCTGTTATGAATCTCGTTTACAAAGCCTCTGTGTCTAGAAATAAATATTAACAACAGCGCGCGACAAGACAAACATCAATACATCTTCAGTTATTAATTTTACATATACATTGAATATGGACCTCAGTGGTTAACGCAGTTCAAAGAATATCTTCTGCCACACACAGTAACTTCACATACAAAAATACTGCAAATATTCTGACGTCAACACCACAACATGCGAACCTATAACAGAGAGATATGTGAAGGTATTTCACATCTATCCATCTGGGTAAACCTTGTGCTCTTCCACTCTTTTCTCACTTTCCTTTTTTCTTCTTTTCTCTTCTTTCTTCCCTCTCTCTCCCTCTCTCTCACCTTTCTCTCCTCTCTCCTCTCTCCTCCTCCTTCTTAACTAAAAACCAGAACAGGCTCTCTCTCTCCCTCATTCTCCTCCCTCTTCTCCTCTTCTCTTCTCTTCACTTCTCTCCTTTTTCTTTCTTTCCTTCTCCTTCTTTAAACCTTATTTTTTCATCTCTCTCTTTCTGGCCCGCTCTTGCCTCTCACCTTTTCTTTCTTCTTCTTTCCCTTCTCCTTCTCTTCTTCCCTCTCCCAGGGATTTCTTCTCCTTTTCCTCCTTTCTCCTCCTCTTTCTCCTTTATCTCTCTTTTCTTCTTCTCTCTCTTCTTCTCATGCCTCCCTTTCTTCTTTCCTCCCTTTTCAATCCTCTTCCCCTTCTTTCTCTTCTCTCTCTCTCATCCCCCCTCCCCTTTCCCTTCTTTTATCCAGAAGTCATCAATCTCCCCCTTCTTCATCTTTTCTCTTTCTTCTCCTCCTCTTCCCTCAGTTTTCCTTCTTCTTTCTCTTCTCTTTTCTCTTCATCTCTTAACACTCCTCCTCTCCCTCCCCACCATGCATACTCCTCTCCCCCACGCCCTCTCCCTCCCTCCTCCTCCTTCCCCTTCTTCTCCCTCCCCTCCTTCTCCCCCTAGTATCCTCCCCATCCCCTTCTCCCCATCCATCCCTCCCATCCTTCTTTTCCCTCCCCCTCCCTCTCCCTCTCCCTCTCCCTCCCTCCCATCCTATCTCCCTCACCTCTCCTCCTTTTTCTTCCCAAGGTTCCCTTCACTCCTCTGTTCTGCCTCCCTGTTCCCTTCCCCCCCTCCCCCCCTCCCCCCCTCCCCCCTTTCCTCCTCTCCCCCCTCCTCTCTCTTTCTCTCAAGTTTCAATCTCCCTTTCCCACTCTCCTCCTTCCCCTTCCCTCCACCTCCCCTCTCATTCCCCCTTTCTCTTTCTTCTCCTTTTCTTTCCCTCTTCACCTCTCCTAGCATCAGAGAGAAACCCCTCCCCTCTTCCCTCTCCTCTCCTCCCTTTCTCTTCCTTATCACACCCCTTCCCTCGGCCCTGGTTCACCTCCCCTATTTACCTCCTCCCTCCCTTCTTTCCTTTTCCCTCTCCTTATCTCTCCTTTCCCCCTTGCCTCTCCCTTCTCTCCCCTCTCCTTCTCCCCCCCTCTCCCCCCTCCTTTCCCTTTCCCCTCCCTTCCTCCTGACCCCCCCCTTATCTCCCTCCCTCGCTTTCCTCATCTTTTTTCCCTTCTTTCCTTCTGTTCCCCCCCCCCCCTTTCCCCCCAATAATGATTTTCACCCCCTTCATCCCCCAGCCCCTCCCTCCCCCTCCCCTTCCCCACCCCCCCTCCTTTTAGATCTCCGCCCCTTATGTTAACCCCCTCCGCCTCCCGCTCTCTCCGGTTCCCATCTCCTCCCCCTCCGGGAGAATAAAAAAACTCCCACGCCCCCTCTCTCTCCCCTCGAACATTATCTCAAACCCCCAGCCGCCTCCCCTCTCCCCCCCCATTGCCCCCCTTCCTCCCACTTCTCACACCTCTCCATAGATACAGGCAAATCTCATCCCATTAGGCCAAACCCTCCCCCCCCTCCCTCACAGGCAAACCTCCCCCCTCTCCTCTCCCCTCCCCCGATCACATTGCCTAACCAACAACTCCCATCATGCTCCTACCTCCTTAGTTCACACAAGGAGGATCTCAGACAGTGCTGGAAGCACCTTTGTAAAGCAACCGGCGAGCCAATGTCTACCCTGTTGAAATCACCACATTCCAGGTAAATATTTTTGTGGTGGGTAGGTTTCTAATTTTCAAGTTTTGCCAGGGCAGCGGCCTGATTGGCCTACTCTTTACGATTTCCAACTGCCGTGTGATTTTTGACGTGCGCAACTTGCACACAGGACCTCCTATTTTTTTGCCCTTATCCGAGAAGGCTAGGAATGCGATCTCACTACCCAGGAGACCAGGGGGGAGTATGGCATCATTAGGACCACTAGTTCTGAAAAAAAAATGTCTATAAATTATATTATGTCGGTTTATCGAGCCTTTTAGATTTTATGTTACATTATTTGATTCTGGAAATAAAAAAATAAAACACTCAATTACCGGGGCGGATTCTACCTTTGGCACCCGGGGCGGATTCTACCTTTGGCACCCGGGGCGGATTCTACCTTTGGCACCTGGGGCAAATTCTAATTTTGGCACCTGGGGCTGATTCTACCTTTGTCACCCGGGGCTGATTCTACCTTTGGCACCCGGGGCTGATTCTACCTTTGGCACCCAGAGTGGATTCTACCTTTGGCACCAGGGGCTGATTCTACCTTTGGCACCCAGAGCGGATTCTACCTTTGGCACCCAGAGCGGATTCTACCTTTGGTACCCAGAGCAGATTCTACCTTTGGCGCCTGGGGCTGATTCTACCTTTGGCACACAGGGCGGATTCTACCTTTGGCACCTGGGGTGGATTCTACCTTTGGCACCCGGGGCGGATTCTACCTTTGGCACCCGGGGCGGATTCTACCTTTGGCACCCGGGGCGGATTCTACCTTTGGCACCCGGGGCAGATTCTACCTTTGGCACCCGGGGTGGATTCTACCTTTGGCAACTGGGGTGGATTCTACCTTTGGTACCCGGGGTGGATTCTACCTTTGGCACCCGGGGTGGATTCTACCTTTGGCACCCGGGGCGGATTCTACGTTTGGCACCCGGAGCAGATTCTACCTTTGGCACCCGGGGCGGATTCTACCTTTGGCACCTGGGGCAAATTCTAATTTTGGCACCCGAGGCTGATTCTACCTTTGGCACCTGGGGCAGATTCTACCTTTGGCACCTGGGGCAAATTCTAATTTTGGCACCCGAGGCTGATTCTACCTTTGGCACCCGGGGCATATTCTACCTTTGGCACCCCATCTCATATAAAATCACACTTGCAAGTATATTTTTAACACTAAGTACTATCATAAAAGTGACCGACGGCCCTCCCCCCCTCTCTTCTGGCTGTCACCCGGAATGGCCCGCCCCCTCGCACCCCCCTTAGTACGCCACTGGATACATGTGAGGACATAATAATTTTAAAATATGGGGAGAGAGACATTTCCTGCTATAGTTATCTGATGTATTTCAGAGTACTGACCTGAGTACACAAAAATGTCTGGAGGGATGCGGGGCCATGCTGTTGAGTACAAACTGAAAGATGTCTGAGTGAGGGTCCAGCCTCTCCAGCACAGACCAACTGAGCAGATCTTCATCCCAGACATGCCTGTAACAAATCCGTAAGCATACTGATTTTTGACAATGAATGTAGAGAAGTTATTTTAAAATTTGATAATTAAATATGATTTGCACCGATGTGTTACTATAGCCCAACAGGAGAGCAAAGAATAGTCAGCACTATAACCTACCATCATTTTCGTTTTCACACTCAATTAGCCACTATTGTAGATGTCCTCCTTGGAGGAACCCTGCACAAAGCATTCACATGTTCATGTAGTGGTGGTTTCAGGAGCCAATTGTTTTACATGATGAGGTTATGCATGGAGGCATGTCTGGAGTCATCCTAATATGGCCACCACTATGCACAATGCTACAATAAATGTACAAGGAAGTGAACTTATGTCTGTGAAGCTAATTACATCCTAACTGACTCTTGAAATCATCAACACACTTCCAGGTATTTCCCCTGTGGTGAAACTTGTTGGGAACCCAGCATTGCACGCTAAGCTTGGAGAAGTCACTTGAGCCCCAGGCGTAATTCTTTGGCTTTGACTTGGTTCACTGCTTGCAGAAGGATCTCACTATGGACCCAGTGACAGGCAGGGGAAGCTGAGAAGTGGCTCTGTGCAGGACGTGATAATTCCTTGGGAGAGCCCAGAACCAGAGTACAGTATTTTAGCTCTGCATAGTTGGAGAGCCCCCTTGGATGGCAGGGAATGCACAGTATGCCACGCACTTCTTACTCCTAGCTTCTGACCAGATGTGACAATCCTTTTAATGCAAGCCAATCTGGAGAAGCCAATCTGAACGATCTGCTTACTCGGAGCAAGCAAGAGGACATGCACACCATCATAGCTGGCAGACGCTGGAGCTGGGTTGTCAATGTCCTCAGAAGAGACCCCGATGCCATCACAAGAACAGCTATGCTGTGGACCCCTGAAGGAAAATGAAAGAGAGGCCGACCAAAAACAACTTGGCAGAGGACTGTGGAGGCTGAGATGCAAAGAATGAACCAGAGTTGGGGCACTGTACGAAGGATGGCCGCTGACCGAGCAAAGTGGAATCAATTTGTTGTTGCCCTACAAGGCGCCACCAGGCGTAATGGCCACTGACTGCTTTGACGGTCGGCGGCTAAGGATCAAAGAAACGAAGAATCTGGAGAAACTGGGGCTCATGACTTCAACTCAACACGTTTCGGAATGGTAGAAAAGCCACAGAAAAAGCCTAGATCTACAGTGTAGATAATACCAAGAATTCTTCAACTTAGTATTGACTGCTAAAGAGCGAGAAGCTCAGCAGCCCTAGTTAAACAACAAAAACAACATGATGAGGTGGTCAGCCTCTTGCACAATAGAATATTAGTCGTCTTGTATGACATACCTGAGGGAGGAGTAGTCATATTCTTTCCTTGTCTCATAAGAGATCCCCGGGAGCGAAACCAACCATGCATGTCTTAAAAGGCAACTAAGGAGAGTTGGGGATGAAACTGGTTGTCATATTTTGTATAAACATTAAGCCACAAAAACTTTAACAAAAGTGGACAGGTCTACAAATGATGAGAATCCAAAAAGCAAGAGGAGCTTTCATTGCATTGGGAAGTATATGGAGATTAGAAGAAATTAAATTCAGATCAAACATAAAAATCTTCAACTCAAATGTTAAGTCAATCTTATTGTATGGCTGTGAAACATGGAGAACAACAAAAACTACAAGCAAGAAGTTACAGAATTTAGAAATGGGCGTTAGCATTGAACAGATAGATTGAAATGGAAAGGCAAGATATCCAATATGGAACTGATGACAAGAACCAGACAAGGGCTAGTGGAACAAGAGATGTGAAAAAGACTCTAGCGATGGATTGGGCACATGAATGAAACCTATTGAGAACATTACATGACAGTCCTTATTCTGTAATCTCCAGGGTAAAAGAGGTTGAGGGAGATTGAAAACACACATGGAGAAGAGAACTGGAGATAAAAATGACAGAGATGAGGAAGGCACGGAAAACCCTGGAACTTATAGTATGTGACAGGAGAACGTGGTAGGAACTTATAGTATGTGACAGGAGAACGTGGTAGCAACTTATAGTATGTGACAGGAGAACGTGGTAGCAACTTATAGTATGTGACAGGAGAACGTGGTAGGAACTTATAGTATGTGACAGGAGAACGAGGTAGCAACTTATAGTATGTGACAGGAGAACATGGTAGGAACTTATAGTATGTGACAGGAGAACGTGGTAGCAACTTATAGTATGTGACAGGAGAACATGGTAGGAACTTATAGTATGTGACAGGAGAACGTGGTAGCAACTTATAGTATGTGACAGGAGAACGTGGTAGCAACTTATAGTATGTGACAGGAGAACGTGGTAGCAACTTATAGTATGTGACAGGAGAACGTGGTAGCAACTTATAGTATGTGACAGGAGAACGTGGTAGGAACTTATAGTATGTGACAGGAGAACATGGTAGCAACTTATAGTATGTGACAACATGGGTAAACTTATAGTATGTGACAGGAGAACGTGGTAGCAACTTATAGTATGTGACAGGAGAACGTGGTAGCAACTTATAGTATGTGACAGGAGAACGTGGTAGGAACTTATAGTATGTGACAGGAGAACGAGGTAGCAACTTATAGTATGTGACAGGAGAACATGGTAGGAACTTATAGTATGTGACAGGAGAACGTGGTAGCAACTTATAGTATGTGACAGGAGAACGTGGTAGCAACTTATAGTATGTGACAGGAGAACGTGGTAGGAACTTATAGTATGTGACAGGAGAACGTGGTAGGAACTTATAGTATGTGACAGGAGAACGTGGTAGCAACTTATAGTATGTGACAGGAGAACGAGGTAGCAACTTATAGTATGTGACAGGAGAACGTGGTAGCAACTTATAGTATGTGACAGGAGAACGTGGTAGCAACTTATAGTATGTGACAGGAGAACGTGGTAGCAACTTATAGTATGTGACAGGAGAACGTGGTAGCAACTTATAATATGTGACAGGAGAACGTGGTAGCAACTTGTTTGAAGGCCTATGCTCCTAAGCCTGATATTATCATCATCACCAGCTTCCTTGTCACTCCCCGTGGAGCATGGTGTCACTACTTTAGATGGCTCCCGTGCAAGAAGACCATGGAGATGTTTTGACAATGACAAGATAAATGTCCCATGGACAATTTAAAATAAATATTTGGAAAGAAGATCAAGCAGAAAGGAACCTAATGACTATCATGAAAGGAAGTTCTACTACAGGGTTTCTCAGCCTGGGGTATGTGTACCCACAGCGGGTAGGAGAAGCCTGTAAAGGGGGTATAGGGAATATTTGGTAAATACTCAATGATTCTTTTGAAATACACCCATATTGTTATTTTTTTTTATTTTTTATTATAATTTATAACAACTTATTTCTGTGAATCATGATTCTCAGTCCTGTTGTTAATAAAATCTAAAGCAAAGAGCAAAATGGAGGCTGAATATGATATTTGGGTATCTCTTTAAAACACTGTACCTAGGATACAGCTTTTGGTTGGTAAGAAACATTAACCAATTTATTTGGCTGTGTTCTAATAAACGTTTAATGATGCTAAAAATGATTTATTTATAAGCAACTAATTTATGTATTTATTTTCTTATGTGCATTTGCATGGTATACACAGTTTGTTTACTTTCATATTGGTTACGGGGTAAATGCAGGTTTACTAAAATCCAAGAGGGTGCGAGCAGGTTTACTAAAAGTCAAGAGGGTGCGAGAAGGTTTACTAAAATCCAAGAAGGTACAAGAAGGTTTACTGAAAGGCAAGAGGATAAAAGAAGGTTTACTTAAAGCCAAGAGGGTACAGGAAGGTTTACTCAAAGCCAAGAGCACACAAGATGGTTTACTAAAAGCCAAGAGGGTACAGGAAGGTTTACTCAAAGCCAAGAGGTTACGAGCAAGTTTACTAAAAGACAAGAGGGTACGAGAAAGTTTACTAAAAGACAAGAGGGTATGGGAAGGTTTACTAAAAGCCAAGAGGGTTGGAGAAGGTTTACTAAAAGCCAAGAGGGTACAAGATGGTTACTAAAAGCCAAGAGGGTATGAGCAAGTTTACTAAAAGACAAGAGGTTACGAGCAAGTTTACTAAAAGACAAGAGGGTACAGGAATGTTTACTTAAAGCCAAGATGTTACGAGCAAGTTTACTAAAAGACAAGAGGGTACGGGAATGTTTACTAAAAGCCAAGAGGGTACGAGCAAGTTTACTAAAAGCCAAGAGGGTACGAGCAAGTTTACTAAAAGCCAAGAGGTTACGAGCAAGTTTACTAAAAGCCAAGAGGTTACGAGCAAGTTTACTAAAAGCCAAGAGGTTACGAAAAAAAAAAAGGTTCAGAACCCCTGTTCTATATACAATATTATAACAGGAAGTAATCTGATTATCAGAAGCCTCCCTCTGTCAGACACGATATATATATTTAGCAGAAAGAAGTGGTCCACTTTTTATTTGTTATGTTACAAGGAGAGGGATCATCTGATTGGCAGAGTGGTTAAAGTGCTTGCCTATCACAGCACAGTTATCTAGTGGCGGTTCAAAACCTGTTAGCATTATGCTGGGTACCTGCCTCTGCTCTTGAGTTCGGGAAGGCAAAGGCAGCATTTGCATGCTCTTGCAGTAGTGGTTTCTGTCGCAATTCCTTTTACATGATGAGGTTACCAGTCTCATGCTTGCACATAATTAAATCTTTCATTATGAAACGCATGTGAATGCTTGGTGCAGGCTTGTTGTAAGGGGACCAGCTTCAGTGGTGGTTCCATGCTCCATCTGGAGCCCAGTGGAAAATAATGATGATTGTGTGCAAGTACATACACATATGGAGCATCCTACTGACAGAGATTAGAAACTGGAACAGACAGAAACCTTCACATACCTAGGATGCATAGTAACACCAGACGGCGGAGCAAGCAAAGACATCAATAACAGAATGAATAAAGCAAGAACAGCCTTTGTTAGTCTAAACAACATCTGGAAGTCCTCTCAGTACAGCACAAGCACAAAATTAGGATTATATCAGAGCTGTGTGCTTTCTGTGCTTCTCTATGGCGCGGAGAGCTAGAGAGTTACAGAGAAGGAAATGTCGAAATTGTCCTCTTTTTACACAACATGCCTAAGAAAAATTCTCTTTTGGCTGAACACCATCACCAATCAAGAACTGTTTACCCGGAGCAAACAAGAGGACATGCACACCATCATAACTGGCAGACGCTGGAGTTGGGTTGGCCATGTCCTCAGAAGAGACCCCGATGCCATCACAAGAACAGCTATGCTATGGACCCCGGAAGGAAAACGAAAGAGAGGCCGACCAAAAACAACTTGGCGGAGAACTGTGTAAGCTGAGATACAAAGAATGAACCAGAGCTGGGTAACTGTACGAAGGAAGGCTGCCGACCGAGCAAAGTGGAAGCAGTTTGTTGCTGCTCTACAAGACACCACCAGGCGTGATGGCCACTGATTGCTTTGATGGTCGGCGGCTAAGGATCAAAGAAGAAAGAATACTGACAGAGTGGTTAGCGCGCTGGTCTCTCACAGCAAAGGTGCTGGGTTCGAATCACGGTACCGACATGCCCCAGTCTTCTTCTTCTTCTTTGATCCTTAGCCGCCGACGTCAAAGCAGTCAGTGGCCATCACGCCTAGTGGCGTCTTGTAGGGCAACAACAAATTGATTCCACTTTGCTCGGTCGGTGGCCATCCTTCATACAGTGCCCCAACTCTGGTTCATTCTTTGCATCTCAGCCTCCACAGTCCTCCGCCAGGTTGTTTTTGGTCGGCCTCTCTTTCATTTTCCTTCAGGGGTCCAAAGCATAGCTGTTCTTGTGATGGCATCGGGGTCTCTTCTGAGGACATGGCCAACCCAGCTCCAGCGTCTGCCAGCTATGATGGTGTGCATGTCCTCTTGCTTGCTACGAGTAAGCAGATCTTGGTTAGTGATGGTATTCGGCCAAAAGATTCGGTGAATTTTTTTTAGGCATGTTGTGTGAAAAGAGGACAATTTCGACATTTCCTTCTCTGTAACTCTCCAGCATTCCGCACCATAGAGAAGCACAGAAAGCACACAGCTCTGATATAATCTTAATTTTGTGCTTGTGCTGTATTGGGAGGACTTCCAGATGTTGTTTAGGCTAAAGAAGGCTGTTCTTGCCTTATTCATTCTGATGTTGATGTCTTTGCCTGCCCCGCCGTCTGGTGTTACTATGCTTCCTAGATATGTGAAGGTATCTGTCTGTACCAGTTGCTGATATCTTACTGATATGGGCTCAGGGTTGCTCACATTGAGCGTCATGACCTCAGACTTCTTTAAATTGATGTTAAAGTCCACCTGCTAGCTAAACTTATTAAGTCTAGTCGTTTTTTCCTGGATTAGGTGGGGCTTCTATTTCAACAATTAGCTTCCATTCCTTTAATGGACAATCATCTCCTGGCTTGCGGTAAAAGACCTCTACATCACCCCCTGTCATAGTCTGTAGCCAGCCCCGATTTTTGTCATGGGCTTCCTGTTTGTGTGGAAAAAAATTTTGAGAACATTGTCAGTTAGGAAATTATTCCTTTATAGAAGATATTTTATGTGAGGGAGTAATACTAGATGAAAATAAATACAAAGCAAAATATTGTGAAACACAGAATACTGTGAAGACAAACATTTGTTATAATGTAGGAGTTGATGTCATTGCTTTGTATAGGTGCTGCTGACTTGTTAACATGTTTTTGTTAGAGTTACTTGCCCTTACTATATGGATAGGGTACAATATAAACCCTACAGACATTAGGAATTGCTACAACAAATGCCAAAGAATTTGAAGCCTTCAAGAACTAACACAAGAAAAACACCAAAGGTAATATGCTATATAATAATAATAATAATAATAATAAATTCTTTAAGCACCAAACACGGCGCATAAGGCAGAAACCAGTGCTCTCCAGGTTGTTCGTTGTGATGCCACTCCTCTTAGCTCTTGCACATTGTTTAATCCCAACGTTCTTCCTTCTCTTATTATTGTTCTTCTGAGTGTTTCTTTTGGTCTTCCTTTTTTCCTCTTACCCTCAGGAACCCAAGTGAGCGCCTGTAGTGGTATTCTGTTGTTTTGCATTCGTAGGACATGACCAATATATGACCATCGTCTTTTCCTTATATAGTTGGAGACATATTTCTGCCTAGAGTCTTCTCTTATTTGTCGATTAGTCTTGAATTCTTTCCAACTGATGTTCATGAGTTTTCTAAGACATTTGTTCTCGAATGTATTCAGCTTGTTCTCCAATGATTTTGTTATTTTCCAACTCTCACAGCCGTATGTTAACACTGAGATAACATTTGAATTAAACAGACGAAGCTTGGTATATATATTCAATGATCGTAATTTCCAAATGTTAGATAATCTATTGAAGGCGCTAGCTGCAAAGTAATTCTAGTATGAATTTCTCTTGTTGTGTCACCATCCTGAGTCATTTTACTGCCTAAATAATTGAAACTTTCAACTTTCTGTAGTTTTTCTCCGTTCAGGATGATATTAAAGGTCTCGTTAGAAAAGTTCATAACTTTAGTTTTAGAGGCATTTATTTGGAGACCTATTTTAACCGAAAGATGACACAAATTATTTACTGCTTCTTGGGATTGTCTGGGTGTTGAACTTAAGAATGCTAAATCATCTGCGAAATCCAGGTCCCCCAGGAATTTTCCATTTGTCCATTTTATACCTAATTGTTCATTGTGGGTATAGTTTCTCATAACCCAATCAATAGCTATTCCAAAAAGTAGTGGTGACATAATACAGCCTTGTTTCACCCCTGTTTCTACTGTAAACCATTCTGTATTCCCTTTTTTTGTTCTAACACAACATCTTGCATTGTCATATAGCGCTTTGATTATATTCACATATTTTGTTGGAAAACCATAGATTGTAAGTATCTTCCACAATGATGGGCGGTGTAGACTATCAAAGGCTTTTTGAAAATCGACGAAGGTGATAATAAGTGGCGATTGCATTTTCACTGATTCTTCTATAATTGTTCTTAGTGTGAATATTTGATCAATACATGATCATTTCGGCCTGAAACCCGCTTGTTCTTCTCTGATCTTTTCGTCAGCATGCAATTTAAGTCTTTCTAACATCATGCAACATAATAATTTTCCAGGTACTGATAATAGAGATATACCACGCCAGTTATTACAGTCTGATAGATCACCTTTCTTCGGTAACTTTACAATAATACTGTCTTTCCATTGTTGTGGTGGCTGTTCTTCTCTCCATACTTCATTTATAATATCTAAAATTCTCAAGAGGTTGTTGTCATTAACTGCTTTAATCATTTCGCCTGAAATTTCGTCAACTCCAGCAGCTTTAAAATTTTTAAATCTTTTAACGGCTTGTTTGATCTCGTCCAGCGTGAATTCATCGCAAGTTATTGGCAGGTGGTTGTGGGTGTTTCATTATTAAAATCAGGTGTTACTGTTGGTGGTGGTCTGTTTAGCACCTCTATGAAGTGCTCAGCCCATCTCTTCATTTGTTCTTTTTCTGTTGGTATTGGATTCCCTAATTTATCTTTAACAGGTGTTTCCATATCAGTAGGCTGGTGACATAGTTGTTTTGTAATTTGATAAAGGCACCTACTATTACCAGTTCTTGCAGCATTTTCAGCTTCTACGGCCAGTTCATTGATGAAATGTCTTTTATCTCTTCGAGTTTTTGTCTTCACTTCTTTATTTAACAAGTTATAAGTTAGTTTTCAAGATTCAACTGCATTATGTGTACTTGCCGCTAGTAGTTTAAGTTTTGCTGTTTTACTCGTATACTCGTAGAATAAAAAACACTGTATACTCAGATTAGAACCACTATGGGGTTGAATTGAGTATTCCAAACAAAAGATATCTTGTGCATTGAATAAAAGCCAAATGAAATTTTACTACACTTTCTTCCTGTGTTCTTTTCCTTTTAAGTAAGATAGCAGAATAAATGCGTCTTATCAGGTCTTCATGTGTTTCCAGTCATTGATGTGCAAGACTATTGTTTTGTCAAACAAGCCATGTTTCACTACATTTACAAGCCCTAATTATATTCTCCAAACGAACAACTTGGTGACAATGATCAACATTAAGATTTTTTAATTTATATTTTGCATTCAGAAGAACACAGCACACTCAGACAACAAGAATCTGAATAATTCTTTTGCTTTTTGTTTTTCAAAACACACCAGCTGGTAGCTTTACTGATATTAGCTGCTAACAAAACTGCAGTCAGCTGCTACTAGAACTAAAGTCCTTTGCTATTTTTACTGAATTCAGTTGCTAACTTTACTGAAGTCAGTTGTTAACAAAACAGAAGTCAGCTGCTAACAAAAAAAGTCAGCTGTTAACAAAACTGAAGTCAGCTGCTAACAAAACTGAAGTCAGCTGCTAACAAAACTGAAGTCAGCTGCTAACAAAACTGAAGTTGCATCCTTTAGCGTCACGCACTGACAGAAAAAAGCTGGGATTTTATATGTAGGATTTCTCAAATTCATCATACATCTCCTTTTTTGCTTCTTTTGGTACACGGAGCCACAACTACAAATGACAATCTTGAGGTGCTTCTTTTGGTACACGGAGCCACAACTACAAATGACAATCTTGAGGTGCTTCTTTTGGTACACGGAGCCACAACTACAAATGACAATCTTGAGGAAGTCTGCACTAAAGTATAAACTATTTCAGTGGTGGTTAATGTAACAATTTGTTTTACATGATGAGGCTGCCAGCCTCACGCACAACCTCATATCAGTTACCTTTTACAGCATGTCTGTGGGAACAGTAGTCCTATTCTTCCTTTATCTCCTCAGAGATGCCCAGGAACTACACAAGGTCAAATTCAAGCTTTCAAGGTCCTTTTTGATCTAACATCAGGCTTCTGACTATCAGATTACAGAATCGAACCTGATACAACATAAGGTCCTGGGAATAGACTCCACCTAGGAGTTCCTCTAGACTAAGTGTCTGTGTGTGCGTATATTATACCATCAGAATGTTGTATGCGGATGATATGCACACAATGTCATTGTTATATTATTAGTTTTACAGATTTCTAGCTACAATGACATTATCAAAGTAACAACAACCTACACACATTTATTATATAGTTTTTATATTACAAATCAGCTTGCTTAGTCCATTCCACTTCTTCTTCTTCTTATCAACATATAGAATGATCATTTCTGCAATCAGTGATAAGCCTTAGAGATATCCTGATTTAGTTTGCTTCCTTCCATTCATCATCTTAATTCTTAAACCGAATCCATTCCATTGAATCAATACTTAGGTAGTTACAACATAGCACATATATGAATTATTCTAAAACAAATATTATATACAAAACTAATTCAGTTGCTGTTCCTGTAGTGTTGTTGGTCTGTAGCTATGTGTTTTAAATGGTGCGATTGCCAGCCATATACACAACCTCATATTAGACTCCTGGGAACCACACAGGGATCATGCTTCTTAATAAGCTACAAATAATTTTTAAAAAGAAAGAAGAAGATAATAAGGATACTTGTGAGAACTCACGGTGAACAGTTTCTTGCACTCCATAATCATCATGAGCAGGCATTCATGAGCAGCTTTTTGTTCCATAATTTCTCGCGGGTCAGAAACAGCAGGTGAGTACTTATGAGTTCTCTTAGGACTGTTGAGTACCGGCTGCCGAGGACCTAACTGGAAGACCGTGGGTGTGAAACACACAGCTAAGTTACTTGCATTCATCTAGAGGAGAATTGAAAAGTATAATTACATTTTTTTTGTCAACAAAACAAAAATAGAATGCAGACATTTATAAACAGTATACAGATATTTGTAAATGGAAAACAGACACTAACATACAGGATACACTTTGATAAACAGACGTTTAAAATGGATTCTGAAAATCTGTTGAAAGGAGAGGGTCAAAACTGAAGATCACTGGGAAAGAACCCATGACAAGCAGACAGAACAATAGAAAAGAAAAAGTGATATTTTAGATCCCTTTAAAGTGTTCTTTCTACATTTACATCCCATGTAACCAGGGGTCTCCTTGGAGACAGAGACAGAACAAGGCTACTACTGTCTCAGGCATGTCATAATAGTTGACCAACATGAGGCTGCACGTGAGGCTGGCAAACTCATTGTGTAAAACAAATTGTTACATAAAACACCACCGCAGGAGTATATGAATGTTTTTGTGCAGGCTTCTTATAAAAGGGGGGGGGGGGGAGAACTGTAGTAGTGGCTCCAGTGGGGCAGTATGAAGAGAAAGGATGATGACCTACATTTCTCATTAATCCTTGATTAAAGTTGATAATCCTTCCTGATTTTCTTATAAATTAGACCTGAGGTAATGTGGATGTACATTGGCTTCCTAGCTCGGTGGTCCATGGTTCGATCCCCAGCTGAGGTGGAATTTTTTAGACCGCAAACGGCTCCGGGGTCGACCCAGCCTTATAATTGTGTACCAGAGCAACTCTGGGAAGGTTAAAGGTGGGCGTCATAAAATATGAGCCTAACACCATATTCCCAATATGCCTAAATGGCCGTGTAACGGGATCCGTTATCTTATAGATGATATATCTTTGTTCAAAGTGTCTTCTGTGATCCTAAACCTATAAATGAAACCAAAAGCCAGACCTCCAGAATGACACTAAGATCACTGGGAGAACAATATCAAACAATCTCTGAAGGACAGAGAGACTAGACTGGAACCAGACCAGAAGGAAGACTGCTGCTTGGATAGCCAAGCATACTTGCAGTCTAACCTCTAGACCACAAGGTAGAGAAGGTACGACTAAGTAAGTAATTATGTCTGCATAATTATACTGTATAAAAATATATAATTCTCTATGACAGTCCGTTCCCTATCACACAAACTTTTTGTTGCTGTCTGAGAATTACATAAAAGTTGAGAGCTTCTGGTGTTTGAACTAAACTGCAGGACACTTAATAAAGCACGCATCTTTTTTCACACCAAATTTGCAAGTATATTTTCAATAATACAGAGAAAACATACAGTAAAGTGTAAAAAAAATATACAACATATCTTATTGTTATTTTTCTTTTGTCTATTTTTTCTATTCCTATTCAACAGGTAAGAGCAAAATTTACATCCCTTGAACAAAAAAACCTATATACGTTTGTTTATTTCAATACTTTCAAAAAAATTGATAAAATAACTTCATTCAGAATCAACAAAATGAGTTATCCAGTCTTCTAAATGTACTGCAATATTTAATTGCATGTGTGTGTACTTTTGTGCGTGCACGTGAGAGTGTGTGTGTGTTTCTTTTCCATAACATGGCACATTTTTTAAACTTATTGTGTTGTCTATTTTTTTGGAATTAAATTTTAAAACATGGAAAAAGGAAGGTGTGATGTGCAGTGAGGTGTTCAATGTGGTATTCAGTTTTCTTTCACTCATGTTGAGGGCATCAAAACATTTATTAATGCATACAAGAAGGATTGGATTTTCTGGATGGGTACTACAGCTTGGATGTATATTATTATTTGAAACTCTTCACGGCTTACTGTTTTAATAATTGAACACAAGGCATTCCAAGAGAGAGAATCAGATAAACCAATGACAGAGCTAAAGAACATGCACTGCTATAAAAAGAACAGAACGTATATTGAAGTGCATGCCCAAGACAGCAGCAAAATTAATTCTTAACCTCATGAAGTCTTGAACTTTCTATTAATAGTTAAGTAATATTCTTAACCACATGTAGTGGGCTGAAGTAAAGTATTGGTCTTTGAAAGTAAAGTATTGGTCTTTGAAAGTAAAGTATTAATCTTTGATATAGCAAAGAAGTAAAGTTTAATCTTGTATACAACGACCAGGTATAAGTTTTGAATCTGAAAGAGGGCAATGAAAGAAAATCTGATCTTTGATAAACCATTTAATAATACCTTAAGTATCAAGAGTTTCAACAAGTAAGCACTACATTTTATACTTTACTCTTGTTTCTAAGATTGAAAGAGCACTTTAGAAAGTAACTTGCTTTATAACCTTGAAAGCTTTTCATTTTATTATGAAATGAGGCATATATGACCCAATAAGTATTAAAACATGTGATTTTTTTTTTTTAAAGGTGATGGGTGGAGAGCGGGCTAGTAACAGCTGAACGCCATTGCCTCCGCACGTCTACAATCTTGGTCTACCCTGTCCAACCTAATTATATGTTATAATTAGGGTATTTAATGTAATTTTATTTTCAGTTTTGTGTTATATTCAGATTCCTATTGTTTTTTGCAATTGATTGCTACTGATGGTGTCAATTTATATTAGAATTTGTTGTTTTTAAGTTGTGTTTTTTGTTACTTAATTGCTTTTCCTTATATTATGAGAAGTCAGTATTTTTTTTAAAATGTGGTTTCTTATTTTTATAATGGTTTGTTAGTTTTTGTTTATTGGTTTTATTTGTTTTTCTTAAGTAGTGTTACTATTGTTTTTATTATTACTAATTTTGTCATTAAAATATGTTTTATTATCAAGTTATAATTTATAGATGTAATGTTATATGAGTTATATATCAGAGTTACATATGATGGGTCACATATGTGCCGCTGGGCCTTAAGTCTTCACTTTAGGGAATGTAGTGATTTAAAGCCTTGACCATGACGTGTTAAGTAACCCAGTCTATACCTGATGGTCAGCCTCATGTGAAGAAATATCGCTAAGAAACAACAGGATTGATTGTAACACCTCTCTGTTTTCATCTGGCAATAATACTATGGCTGTCTGGATGGCCTCCAACCTTTGCGACTGTGGAACATCTGTTGTGGAGGCAGAAGAACATCAAAAAATAAATGAGGAATAAAGTATACTGAAGCACATTAAAAACGCACCACCTGTATAATCCAGGAACAGAGTGTGAAATGTAAATATAAGTGTTTACAAGTTTACATATTTGGAATCTTTATTCATTTTCCTATGAATCCATGCTGGTCATTAATTTGTACATTTGATTGTTATGAAATTTATTGCATTCTGTGCAGGCAAGGGAGAAAACCAAAAATGCAACCAATAAAAAAATTCATTCACACTATCCTCAGTATCTGGTATGTCCACCGTGTGCTTGCAAACAAGCTTGGCAGCGGCTCCGCATGGAACGCACAAGTCTCTGAAAGAAATTCTGGGGAATCAAGTCCCATTCATGTGAAGAGCAGCTTCGAGCTGTTGCAGATTAGCTGGAAAACCTTGCCTGTAGACTCTGCGTCCAAGCTCGTCCCACAGATGTTCTATAGGGGACATGTCTGGTGATAGGGCAGGCCAATCAATCGTCACTATGTTCTGCTGCTGTAGATATTGCTGCGTAATGCATGCGGTGTGCGCACGTGAGTTATCCTGCTGGAGAAGCTGCAAGTCTGGATAATGTGTGAACGCAGGAGCAACCAATGCATCCAGAACCTCATCTCGATATGTCACAGCATTAACATTTCCACGGAAGACGTGAAGAGGCAAGCGATGGTGAAAACTGAATCCTCCCCAAATGTGAATACTGCCACCTCTAAATCGGTTGTGCTGACGAACACAGCAATCTGCAAAGCGCTCTCCACACCGTCGTCAAATCCGCATACGTCCATCAGCAAAGGATATGTTGAATCTGCTCTCGTCTGTGAATAGGACAGCATTCCACTGCAGTCTAGTCCATCTGACATGTTGCTCTGCCCATTGCAGACGCTGCTGACGATGTCTGTGAGTCATGTTTGGCCCAACATAAGGTCGTCTTGCAGTAAGGCCTGTATCTCTGAGTCGTCGTATGACTGTCATTCGAGAGACTTGCCCATGTCTACCCACTATTGCTCTTGCTGTTTGACTTGCCGGGAGAGAACGATTCCTTAGGTGACTCAGCACAATATGACGATCTTGCGCAGGGGTAGTAACTCAAGGTTGGCCACTCCGAAGTCTATCCCTGGCACTGCCAATGGTTCCGTAACGTTCATTGAGACGTACAATAGTGCTGTATTGGCAATTCATCCTTCTGGCAATGGCCCGCGAGCTCATTCCGGTCTCCAACATACCAATGGCTCGTTGGCGGTCGTTTTCAGATAGTCGTGGCATTTCAAGCACATGTACTGGGTGTTTTGTCTCAACGGCCTTTTTATACCTAGAATACTGCCACAACGCGTACATATTTTCAGGGTCATAGCTGTTGGGAATCGTGTTGCACGTGTAACTTTCATTGTTTTCATGTAGTCTGTACACAAACCCGTGGGTTCAATCATGCACTTTCCATTCCAGCAGCCATTCGCTCTCTACCTCATGACAAACACGGGGGAAATCCATTCCCACACTTTTTTTTTCCAGCTTCTCGGCATCAGTTTATATAATAGTGGTGCGTTTTTAATGTGCTTCAGTATATATGGATTTTCACTTGCCAACAGTGAACTTGTCTAAGCATAGTTGTACTTTAAAAAAATATTTTTTTTTACGAGCACTGTTAGCCAAAATGTAAAGGTAGTCGCAAAGCTGATACTGCCATAAGGGAGGGAAGTGTTAGAGACTTCACTTATATTAGGTCTCAGCTTTATGAGGTGGGATGACAGCTCCCTTCCTCGCTTGCTTAGCCGTCCTAACTAAAGGGACACAAGTAGTTTCTGAGCGTGTCTAATGACAAAGAAATAATAGAATTACTTCCCCCTCTAGCATATCTTACAAGGTGACTAATATGAGGTTGGGCAAAGGGCTAGCAACTTGATTATGTTGTTGTTTAACCAGAGCTGCTGAGCGTTCCGCTCTTTTGCAGCCAATACCAAGCTGAAGAGTTCTTGGTACTATCTACACTGTAGATCTAGGCTTTTCCTGTGGCTTTTCTGCCATTCGAAACGTGTTGAGTTGAAGCCATGAGTTCCAGTTTCTCCAGCTTGACTTGCATTTAAAGGATCGTCACATCTGGTCCAAAGCTAGGAGGAAAAAGTGTGTGGCGTACTGTGCATTCCCCGTCATCTAAGGGGGCTCTCTAATAAGGCAGAAAAATATTGTGCTCTGGTTCTGGGCTCTCCCAAAGAATAGTCACGTCATACACAGAGCCACTTTTCAGCTCCCTCTGCCTATCATGGGGTCCCTAGTGAGATCCCCCTGCATGCTGGCAACCAGGTAAAAGCCAGAGTTACATCTAGGGCTCAAGTGACTCCTCCAAGCTTAGTGTGCAATGCTGGGTTCTCAACATGTTTCACAACATGTGGAATCCCTGGAAGTGTGTGGATGATTTCAAGAGTCAGTGATGGTGTAATTAGCCGTACACCACATTCAAATCTACACACTATAGCATCTTGCATAGCTGGTGGTCATATAAGGATGACTCCAGATATGCCTCCATGCATGACTGAACTGATTATGTGAAACTAAATGCTAGTGAAAACACCACTGTACGAGCATGTACATGATTTGTGCCTGTTCCTTGCTATGGGACTGGATACAGTGGTGTATATGTGTATGTGTGTGTATATATATATATATATATATTGGAGAGATGGAAGGAGTACTGTAGAGAAATGTATGAAGATAGTACAAAGACCCCAGATATGACGATTGAAAATGAAGAGAGAGAACCAGAACCTATATTAGATGAAGTACGTGCAGCAATCAAAAGCCTGAAGAAAGGGAAATCACCAGGATGCGATGATAAACCAACTGAACTAATCCAAGCAGGAGGAGAGGCCAGTGTCCTCGTTTATCATGCACTATGTGTGAAGATCTGGAACAGTGCAATCTGGCCCAAAGCATGGAAAAGATCTGTGTATATCCCTCTCCCAAAGAAAGGCAATCTAAAACTGTGTACCAACTATCGTACTATTGCTTTAATAAGTCATGCCAGCAAAATCCTCTAGCGGATTATCATGAAGAGGATAGAAAGAAAGTTAGAACATGAAATACATGAAGTACAGGCGGGTTTTAGACAAGGCAGAGGTACGAGAGATCACATCTTTAATGTGAGAACATCCTCGAGAAATGCAGAGAATACAATGTAGATCTTCATGCCTATTTTGTAGATTACACCAAGGCCTTCGACTGCGTACAACATCAGAAATTGTGGAACATCATGAGAGACATGAGGTTTCCGGCGCATTTGATCCATCTAATTGAAACACTATACCATGAACAACAAGCAGCTGTCAGAGTAGCGGGGAAACATCAAGATGGTTTGAGGTGAAAAGGGGAGTAAGACAGGGTTGCATCCTCTCTCCATACTTGTTTAACATCTATGCAGAAAATATAATGAGAAATGTTCGGAGTGACCAAGAATGTGAACATTGTGATCCGTTCACAATTGGTGGAAATGCGATCCCAGAACTCAGGTACGCAGATGACACAGTTATTCTTTCAAACAGTGCCAAGGGACTAGAACAGTTAATCCTGTCTGTAAAAAGACACAGTGAGGATCAGAACCTTTTTCTGAATAAAAAAAAACAAAACAAAGATAATGTCCACAGAAAAAACAAAATACCAACCAAAAATTACCATCAATGATGAGGAAATTGAAAATGTCACAAATTTTGAATATCTTGGCTCCATAATTAAACACAATGGAGACTGCTCAAAAGAGGTCAGAAGGAGACTGGCCATAGCAATACAGAGGTTAAATAAAATGAAGAACCTATGGCATAACACCAGCAAATTAATAAAAGTAAAACTTCTGAGAACGTGCATCTTTCCGGAAGCAACGTATGGATGTGAACCATGGACCATTACACAAACATTAAAGAAAAAAAATCGAAGCAAAGTGTTACAGAAAAATTCTCAGAATATCTTGGACCAAGAAGAAGAAAAATATAGACCTCCTACACGACCTGAACATCGAGGAAAACTGGCTCATAAACAATATCATGTCCCGGGAACTGAAATATTTTGGCCACATTAAACGTCAAGGTGGCTTGGAGAGAGCAGTGATGGAGGGTATGATACCTGGAAGGCGAGGCAGGGGCCGACCAAGACGACGGTGGACGCAGGACATTGAAGACACCTTGACCATGACAGTGGAGGAGGCAGGAGGGCTGGCTAGAGATCGAGTCTTTCAGGCGGGCTGTGATGAAAGCGACGTTCTGCAAAGAACATGCTACATTGTGAGTGTGTGTGTGTGTGTGTGTGCGTGCGTGATTGTGTGTGATTGTGTGTGATTGTGTGTGCGCGCGTGTGCGTGTGTGTGTGTGTGTGTGTGTGATTGTGTGTGTGTGTTTACTGTTTGTTTGAAAACATTCCCTGTTTAAAAAATTGGCTCCAGTTTGTTACTTGGGTAAAAACTAAAAGCTGGCTGAGGCAAAAAGAGTTAAGACAGATTATTGAACAGATTTTTATACAACAGAAACTATTTGGAAGATCCCAAATAAAGCAAAAATGTCCACATAAGACAACAAGCTGGACTCACGCATGTAGATGCTGCGAAAAATATCCGACATCTTGTTGGTAAGCAGACATTCTGGGAGGTCTCTGAAATATGTCTTCAGCATGTCTGCTACATTGTACGCATTCACTCCTTCAAAATCTGCTGTATCTGTAAACGTGGACAAGGAGCAGAAAATTAATTATTCAAAGCAAAGTTAGTGTGTTTAATTTAATTATTATCTTCTTCTTGTATCTGTTTGCTTCTGTGGGAGAATGGGACTACCATTGTAGGGACCGATATGAGTTACTTATAATTAACCTGAGCATTTAAATACGACTTTCATATAATAAACCAGAAAGAACTTTATGAGAAAGTGAATTAGACAAGAATAAACCAAGGTGAAAGCTAGAGAACATGGGCTATTAGAAATAAACAGAATACTTACTTATCATTCAATATAAATCAAGAAGAGATCAAGTGATAATTTTCAGACTCAAATACCATCTGTTCAACAAATTGAAAATTGGACAGGCAGACGTGTCCATGTGCATACAAGCTCAGAGCTTTCTTTGAATTATCTTCTGCTGATATCTTAATCTTGGTACTCTAAATGTCCCTTTGAATTACCTGCTGATATCTTAATCTTGGTACTCTAAACCCGGTGCTGATAACTAACATTGATTTTCAAACTGAATATAACCTGAGCAATCCTGAACAGCATGACGCCGCTATAGGTCCTTGTCAGGACTCCACAATACTAGCTATAAGTGCTTTCAGTCCTTTTCAGGGCTTAGCTTTTAAATGCTGGATGTCAAAGAGTTCGTCATATTCCCCTTCTACTTGTTCCGTTGCTTCTTTGCTTCCTTGGTTTCCTTCCTGTAATTTAAAATTTTGTTGATGTAATGTCTTAAACGAGAAACCACTTTTGGCATGACTTAGGACCATCGGGAAGTAGTCAAGACAGAAGTCAGAAAAAATTGTAAATCATATCTATAGTCTAACGATATATTCTATTGATTGTATGGTGTACTTCATTGAATGAAATGACCACGGCTTCATGGACTATGTTGTCTAAATTAGAATTGTCATCATCATCGGACGATCGTCTTGGTGATAGGAAACAGATACCATAATCAGTGCATATGTTCCACATTCTTATCCAAGAGTCACAACAAACGCTTCTGATAGGAAATATAACAGACTACAGTATGGGATTCATGGACCACCTCTGTATATTCGCCGGATAGTAGCATTGTGGCTGCCTGTCTAGGTGAAATAAGTATCTTGGACATCAACACCTGAAGAATGACGAGAAGTGTCTGCAGAGAAAGGACCTGATTTAGATAAGTATTCATTACTTTGAAGAAACAAGATCCATAAGTCACCAATTGCCCGAAATGATGAACATGTGATTTGTGTAAATATATATCTGCAGTCTTTACCAAACGTCTATTTTAATTAATAAATGTACAAGTATATTTAATAAATCGCAGTTGATTGATTTTGTTTAAATTCCCAGTTCTGTTCGAAATTTTATTGTGTGGACATTAAGAGAATTATTTAATATTTTAAATTGGTAGGTATAATTAAGGAGCTGCATTTCACATCAACTATTACTAGAGACACCCTTAGAGCATAGGATAGGTCTAGCGAGAAGGTGACTTACTTCACAGCTCTCTTCTACATCTACCATCTAGAACTGTGCATTTAACTTCTTGGCTTGTCCTGTGCCATTCCTACCACTAATTTACCAGTTCTATTCTCCATTTCTGGGAACTATATCTTTTATTTTCTATCCAACATCCATTTCGCCACACCTTCTATGCTCAGAGATACCGCACCAGCTCAGAGTTACCTTCTGGATCAGAGCTCTCTTCTGTGCTCAGAGCTATCTTCTATGCTCAAAGTTAGATATCTACTCTATGCTCCAAGCTATCATGCATAATGTTCAACACAGCGACGAGTTTCAATGTAGAGTGAATGAGTTTCACAGTATTTCAAGCACGATGTTTCAGCATTTACCTGGGTGAGCTTCCAACTCATCCCTCAACTGCTGGATCTTCGATTTTACTCCAGATTTACGGAAAATCCCGACAGCGTTGGGACTGGTACGCCTGAGGTACCGCATGGCGTAGAGGACGCACTGAGGCAGAGACTGGCCAGTCCTTTGGGCCATGACACTCAAAGGAACACCAAACACTTTCTTGTCACTAAAGTCCATGATCTAGAATAGAGATTAGATAAATACAGAAACCAATATTTGTTACAAGTAGTTTATCAACACTGAGAAGAACATAACAAACTGAACACAAATCAAGGGAAAATGTAATTAGAATAAAATAGTAGTAATCGTTCTCAAAATGTAATATGAAAACGCCAGATAATACCTGCTTTCTAGTTCGTCATCATCATGTAGCATGTCCTTTGCAGAACGTCGCTCTCATCACAGCCCGCCTGAAAGACTCTCGATCTCTAGCCAGCCTTCCCGCCTCCTCCATTCTAGTTCGTATAATTACGAAATGCTTGCTTCTCCAGTTACTGGTTTTTTTAAACCAGGTAGAATCATGCTTCAGTCTACTCAGCTGTAAATATTAGTATGCCTACTTGACTCTGCTCATGAGTTAAGAAAGGTAAGGGCAGCAAGGAAGGGACCCCGCACCACCCGCCTTATAAAGATAAGACCTAGTATAGTAGTAAAGTGAAATATTTAACACTTCACTTCCCTACAGTAGAATTTGCTACGGGAATATCTTTACCTTTTTACATTAACCAAACAACAAACAAAGATTACTCTTGATTGGGGTGACAACAAATTGTGTCCACTTTTGTGTGATCTGCCTCTAAAACTTTGAAGCCAAACTGGAATATGCACTCTTTTACAATCTTGCTTTATTGCCAATAAATAAAATCATCATTTCTTTCAGTTCCCCGTGGAACATAGGGCTGAAACAGTTGCTCTCCGTCGTTTTCTATTCTGGGCTGTCTTTTACAGCTGTGCCCAAGTCGTTCCAATTTCCTTAGCCTCCTCGTCCACAGTTCCTCTCCAAGTTCTCCTTGGCCTCCCCACTCTTCTTTTCCCTTGTGGGTTCCAGTCAAGGGCAACTCTGGCTGTGTTTGGTTCTTCTCTTCTGAGTGTATGTCGTATCCATCCCCACCTACTTACCTTAATTTCCATTTGTATTGGCTGTTGCCCGCATCTTTTCCTTAGCTCTATATTTGTTATTACATCTGGCCATCTTATATGACGCCAAGAAATAAAATAGAGACAATAAAAATAAAAACAAAAACGAAAATCGCGCACAGCTCCAAGAAAAGAACATTAAACACTACATCAACCTTATCATTATCATGAAGTGAAATACTCACTAGATTTACTGATCATCATCATCACCAGAGGCGGACCGAAAGTGATCTATGCCATTGGGCTATGAAGGTCATTGGCTAATAAACAGGAAGAAAGTGAGCCTTACTTACAGGAAGAGTGAACCGCCTACAGCTGTGGGCCCTCGGGTACTGTCCCTGATCATTACCTTTGACCTCCCAAGCAGCATAGACCTTCAACAAATGTATGCCACGTTTTCCTGTCACGTGCCATCAGCTCAAGGCATTTCCATGTCTTCCTCGACATTGTCATTCATGTCGCCAGCTCTCTTCTCCGTGTGTTTTTTGGGTCTACCTCTGCTTCTGTTACCCTAGGGACTCCAGAACAAGGACTGCCTTGTAATACTATCAAAAGGTTTCTTCAAAGTGAGCCCTATCCATTGCCAGCGTCTTCTTCTCATCTCTTGTTCCACTGGCACTTGTCTCGTTACATTAGCAACCTTGTCACACCATTTCAATTCTTCTATTCTACGCAAGTTTCACCAGTTCCACATTAGTGACCTTGACATACTACTTCAATCCTGCTATTCTACGCAAGTATCACCAGTTCCACATTAGTGACCTTGACATGCCACTTCAATTCTTCTATTCTACGCAAGTATCACCAGTTCCACATTAGTGACCTTGACATGCCACTTCAATCCTGCTATTCTACGCAAGTATCACCAGTTCCACATTAGTGACCTTGACATACCATTTCAATTCTTCTATTCTACGCAAGTATCACCAGTTCCACATTAGTGACCTTGACATACCATTTCAATTCTTCTATTCTACGCAAGTATCACCAGTTCCACATTAGTGACCTTGACATACCATTTCAATTCTTCTATTCTACGCAAGTATCACCAGTTCCACATTAGTGACCTTGACATGCCACTTCAATTCTTCTATTCTACGCAAGTATCACCAGTTCCACATTAGTGACCTTGACATGCCATTTCAATCCTGCTATTCTACGCAAGTATCACCAGTTCCACATTAGTGACCTTGACATGCCACTTCAATTCTTCTATTCTACGCAAGTATCACCAGTTCCACATTAGTGACCTTGGCCTACCATTTCAATTCTTCTATTCTACGCAAGTATCACCAGTTCCACATTAGTGACCTTGACCTACCATTTCAATTCTTCTATTCTACGCAAGTATCACCAGTTCCACATTAGTGACCTTGACCTACCATTTCAATTCTTCTATTCTACGCAAGTATCACCAGTTCCACATTAGTGACCTTGACATGCCACTTCAATTCTTCTATTCCACGCAAGTATCACCAGTTCCACATTAGTGACCTTGACATGCCACTTCAATTCTTCTATTCCACGCAAGTACCCAATTCCGAAAGTCTGTAACGTCTTGGTTGCTATTATTCTTGATGTCCATGTTTCAGAGCTATACAATAGGACTGACATTTGATTTGAAAATTCTGATTCTTGTGTTGGACTTGATTTCTCTTGCGCTCAATATAAATTGAGATATCAGTATTTTCAAAATTTACATAGTGATGTTGGTAGCTCGATGCTCACCCTCATGCTGGTCGAGTTTTATGAGATGTCTCAAACAGGCAGTAGGCCTGTTCTTTTTTATCTCCTCACTGACCCCCGGGAACTACTCAGGGCAGCCGTCAAGCAAAATAAATGGCATCAGAAACCATCATCACAACAGCTCATGAATGTTTTGGTGCAGGCTTCTTGCAAAGGAGCCATCTGCACAATGCCAACTAGTACAGGTTACCCATAATCTGTACGAGTATTTTTTGTTTTCAGATCTGTACAGTTTGTACATACTATCTCTACAGGCTTTTGACATATATATATATATATATATATATATATATATATATATATATATATATATATATATATATATATATATATATATATATATATATATTTGATCACCTCGCGCGCCACAGCTTAGCTGATATTCACATTGTGAGATTCAGTGAGGTCACGTGAACAAAAAATCAACCAATACAATGAAGCAGCCTTGCTCGATTGATGCGAGAGCTCGCGTTTACAATATTAAATAAACTGAGACACTTGTTGTTTAGATTTTAGAACAAGTGAAGACTTACTCAAAAATGTAAATGGCGAATACCTCAATTATAATACAGCCCATTCTGATCGAGAATATATTTACACTCTTTCGATATTTTTTTGTTTAGTCTTTGTATGGGTTTTTCCTGTCTTTGTATGTTTTTATTTTATTTTATTTTTTGTTTGGATTGTCTGTGCACGTTTTTCCATTCCAGAGGTTTGCATGTGTGCATCTGTAGTGGTGGATTCGTGCTTCAAGTGGAGTACAGACGGATATAATGAAAATGATTATGATGACATACGCAATTTAAAGAAATAGATTTTTTACATAAGAAAAGAATAAAATACAGAAACTATGATTTATATTATTGAAAATCTTTCAAAGATAAAAGTTTTAGAAGATAAATCGTGCTTAGCTTCATAACCCAATCTGGCAAGCTTCTCTGTACCCGTTTATTTCTGCTTACCTTCTGTCTCTTCATAAACCTGGGCATCATCCAGTTCCAACCAGACCTGCTGATCGGCAGGCATTTCTCCATAATGCCAGTTAATTTGAGCAAGCACAGCTTCTGCAGGCGGACCATTTGACAAACTGTCAGGCTGTTGATTTGCATTGATCGACTATTGATATCTGGTCTGTGACTTTTTTGGAAGCTATGCCACCGAATTTTCTTTCGAAGTCGTTCACTGCGAATAGCCATAAATTGCATTCAAATCTTATTAAATCAAACTCACATCTTTGGATACACAGAATAAAATATTTAGCAATGGCATTGAAATACGGCGATTCTCTACCTCTATCGCTGAATAGTCTAAAGAAAAAATGTAGAGGCTCAGAAAATTAAATATCTTGACACACTGATAGGCTCCAAGGAAAAGCCATCTTTTCTTCCCATATTTCCATGTTGCACATATTTCTTCACCACTCACTATTTACATTTCTATTATTCATATGAGCTTCCGATTCACTGAGTGGTTAAGGCGCTGTTCTTTCGCGGCAAAGGTGCTGGTTCGATTCACAGAATCAGCACGCTGCAATCCAGCTGTAAATGGGTACCTGACTTTGCTCCTGAGTTAGGGAGGGAAAAGGCAGTGAGGAAAGGAACTGGTCACTCCACTTCTCGACGCTGGACCCAGTAAAAGTGAAATCTCTAACACTTCACTCCCCTACGGCAGCATCTGCTATGAGACGACCTTTACCTTCCATTATTCTGATATCTTCGTGTGCCCATTTACTCATCAGTTCTATGTTGTTGTTATTTATCTTGCGATTTCTATTTCGTTTTTCGCCGCCCGCATTTTTCCCTCACCAGCTGTTCCTTTTTAATATCGGTCCTAGTTTTTCATTGTGCCCTAGCGGCGTTTCTAACCGGGATTTACCAGTGTTAACATCGATTTCCATTTGTACATCATGCTGTTTGCTTTGTTATTTTTTAAAATAGTTATATAGGTTCTCAACCTTTTTCTTCGTTTTTTTTTTTCCTTCATCCCAGATGAAGACTTTATGGTCGTAACGTGTGCAGTTTTTTTCTGATCTTTGTCCTGGTAAGACGTGAATCACCTATTTTCGTTAATCCTACTATTCCTCTTCTGCAGCATTCCAGCCTTAAGATTTTCTGCTGCAGATATAATCTGTTTCCGTTCTTCTAAATCTAAGATCAATATTTGGTTTGGTTTGGTTTGGATTTAAGGACTATCTTCATTGCACACGGACAACTTCCATCAATGCTTCAATCTCCCTTAGATCAGACTAGGAGGATCTCAGCACAGTGCACAAACTCTGTAGCACCGGCGAGAATCCCAATGTGTGTATATAAGAATTACACATTTTATAAATATTTTTGTGGTGGGTAGGTTACTAATTTTTAAATTTTGCCAGGGAAGCGGCCTTATGGCCTACTCTTTACGATTTCCAACTACCGAAGGATTTTTAATTAAAAATAGTTATCAGACCTAAAGGTAATTTATATTTGGAACTGAAATCGAACCTGGTACCTTTATAATTCGAGGCGGATGCCATACCTCTTAGCCACTCCGACCCCCAGATCAACATTATTGTCTTTCATCTTCCAAGGAGCATAGGCCTTCTACACATGAATGTCAGTTACTATTTTCCGGCACCACGCCGCTCAAGGTCTTTCCATGTTTTCTTTATCCTTTCCACTTCTGCTTCAAGTTCTCTTCTCCATGTGTGTGTGTGTTCTGTTTCCCCCCCCCCCCCCTACTTTTCCTACCCTGTGTATTTTAGAATAAGAACTGCCTTGTGATGCTTTTAACAGTTTCATATTTTCAATGTGTGACCTATCCATCACCACCGTCTTCTTCTCACAACAGAAGTGATAAGCTTACCGGGAACCGAACCCAGAACCTTCCGAACGAGACAACCGCTTAGCTACGGGAGCGAATTGATGCCTACAACCAGAGTACAAACTCGTGCAAGCAGCAGTGGTTTCTGTAGTCACGTGTTTTACATGATGAGGTCGCTAGCTCAATGCACAACCTTAAAGGGGTCGTCTTTTATAGTATGCAGACAATACTGAAGGCAGTTGACAATTTAGAAGAGCAGACAATATGCAGACAATACTGAAGGCAGCAGACAATTTAGAAGAGCAGAAAATATGTAGACAATACTGAAGAGAGTCGACAATTTAGAAGAGCAAACAATATGAAGACAATTCTGAAGGCAGCAGACAATTTAGAAGAGCAGACAATATGTAGACAATACTGAAGAGAGTCGACAATTTAGAAGAGCCCTGAGCAGTGAGTGTCCAACCCCCGAGTTTCTCATTGCCCTAAAATCTCTGACAGCAAACAATTTTGAAGACATCAGACTATGTTGAAGACAGTGGACAGTGATTGAGACTCAACCAACACATTATAATAACCTATCTGGGAAGCGAGTGTCCAACCAAGTTTCTCATTGCCCTAAAATCTCTGACAGCAAACAATATTGAAGACATCAGACTATGTTGAAGACAGTGGACAGTGATTGAGACTCAATCAACACATTATAATAACCTACCTGAGAGCTCTGGGAAGCGAGTGTCCAACCAAGTTTCTCATGGCCCTAAAATCTCTGACAGCAAACAATATTGAAGACATCAGACTATGTTGAAGACAGTGGACAGTGATTGAGACTCAATCAACACATTATAATAACCTACCTGGGAGCCCTGGGTAGCGAGTGTCCAACCCCCGAATCCCTCCTCTCCCTAGAAACATCTGAGATTCGATCGAGAGAATCGTCATGACCCAGGTCAGTGAGAATGGCCTCAGAATCCTCATTACTAGACTCAGCAGTGTTGCTACCTTCTCCTCCACTAAAGCTGTTGTCCTGGTCAAGGTCAAGGCCACCATACGACCCCAAGGAGTCGCTGGTGTCATGGGGAGAACTGGTGTTTCCTGTGGAATAAATACGGTCAGACATAGGAGAAGATGTGAAATAGCTATTAAATACTGACGCATGTTATCAGAGTCGGCCCTGGGGATTTTTTACAAGGTGGTGCGAGGTCTCATGATGGTAATTCCATTCCCCTTCCCTATGCTGCTCTGTGTGTACACTTATGAGACTGAATTTAATACTATTGAGCTGGAACACACTGTAGTTTCCGCAGGTGAAGTTTACTGTAGTATTTTACACACACACAAAATTCATTAACGTTTCTAAAATCTGGTTGAAATCAAGTGCAGTGAGATGTGTATTTTGTACGGCATTTTAAACAAATCACACGCATAACTAGAGGTGATGGTTAGGGATAGAAATCCTAACCCTAACGATGTGGGCGACTTATTTGGGTGGCATTGAAGAACACGTCTCACTAATATTCGTTTAAAACTCAAAATATTGTGACAGGTATATTGCAAAGAAGAAAAATTCCAATTGAATTATAGATAGGTGCTCAATGCGCTGCTTTTTCAAAAAAAAAGGAGCAACATAGACATGCAGGAAAACTATCAATTTTGTATCAAGAAAAAAAGATGATAGGAAACTCTATACAGACCGATACAACAGGAGGCAATCTGATCATCAGAAGTAGTCCCCCATCGATCAAGTGTTTCGGCCCCTTAATCTCCTTTACACTCAAAGGGTGGGGGGGGGGGGCCGAGCCGACTTGGGTCATGACTCCCAAGTGTCAGCCTCCCGTTGTCTTGTGCGGTGAATTGAACCCATTCCACCTTGGTTGCTGCTTTATCTCTTTTCACGTCCAAGAAAATAATGTTTTACTTTGACATTTTCTGTTTTAATTTTCTTGTTCTTTTATAATTTTATGTTTTTATTAGTTATTTTTTTTTTTTTTTTTTTTTACTGCGCTGGTTGTTGAAGCGCCCCGCAGCTCGCAGCGCACAAGAGCCGACCCTGCATGTAAGCTTAGCAAAAGGTGCAAAAAGAAGGATTTCATCTAGCAAGTCTTCCGGATAGGGGTAAACTGGGACTTGCATTGAAAGATCAGTGGCTAATTTGACTGGTGATTTCGTTATTATTTTTATAAGCCACTGCTATTTAATCATTCATATATTTCCCGTTAGCTCCCCAAGGTTCTTTGGACACGAACATACATATGCCAAGTCTTCCTGTCGTTCGCCATCAGCCAGATCAAGATCTGAAAAAAGTATGGAACGGAAATATGCTATTTAGAATCATTACACCAGATTATAATGATTGAGCTGACCGTGCCATTTGAATTCAGATTGGACGAGCAACATTCGTTCAAAGTGGCCAAGTATAATGATCTGGTCCTGGATTTTAGACACGACGGGTTCACTGCAAGGGTCATGGCTGTTGAGGTAGGTACAAGAGGTCTGGTGGCTGCCTCAGTTTATGATCTACTGACACTTGGATTTAAAAGGAGTCAAGAACAAGGGCACTTAAGAGGCTCAGTGAAACTGCAGAGAGGGCATCGTGCTGGCTGTGGAACAAACGCAACGGGCTATGGAACTCGGGACAGTAATTTGTTTTCAACATAGGGGTTATTTTCACAATTGCCTCTAGCTGGTAGAGAAAAGGAGTGACGGTGAAGTTGGTTCAATTCTCTGCACAAGACAACAGGCGGCTGACACTTGGGAGTCATGACCAAAGTGGGCCCGCCCCTTTAGAGTGCAAAGTAGATTAAGGGGCCACAACACTTGATCCATGGGGGAGGGGAAACTTCTGATGATCAGATTACCTCCTGTTGTATCGCTCTGTATATAGTTTCCAATCATCATAACGAACATGATATACCAAATTATAACCCACATGGGGTTGAAATGAGTATCCCATGCAAAAGATGAAACAAACGTGTCTTCCTTGTCATTTTCAATGCTGTCTCCAGTTGTCTTCTCCATGATTTCCCATATAGCTCGTAATACAGCATGGGTCCACTACTACAGATGGCTATCATGAGGGAACCTACGTCAAAGTACATGCTCTTACAGCACTGGTGTCTGTAAATATTCGTTTTACAAGATGACGCTGCCAACAGACACAGCTTTAGCATGTTCAGCTATAATTTACAGCAGTGTTCCCCAAATTGTGACACCCGCACACCCGAGGGTACTCGAGAGGACTCAAGGGGTAAAACAGCAGAAATTTGTTTTTATCTTCATATTATCATTTTTTTTTTTTAAAGAAGGCATTATATATATATATCTGCAGGACTACACAAACTAATATTAGTCGGTTTGTATGGTATACCGAAGGTGCATTTGTCATATTTTGTCTTTATCTATCAAGAAACTCCCAGAAACTACACGAGGCAAGAGAAATACAGGGAGGCCAAAAAAGAAAGCACGGAGAACTGGTGACAGAAAGGACAACAGGAGACAAAGAAAGATCTTGAGTGGATGGCACAGGTGTATGTGTTTTTGAAGACGTGAGCTCGATGGCGATGATGGTGATGATGATGATGACTATGATGATGATGATGACGAGATAGGCCTACTCTTATTGCATCTTATCTTCATAAATATCTTCTTCTTCTTCTTCCATCCTTAGCCACCAACCGGCAAAGCAGTATGTGGCCAGTACGCCTAGTGGCGTCTTAGGGCAACAACAAATTGATCAATCTATCGCTGTTTCCACCACGCCTAGTGGCGTCTTTGTGGAACAGAAACAGACCAAACAATCTATCGTTGTTTCCGTAATCAGATTGGTTGGCAAGCAGGTGATCAGCCCACTGTGCGAAGTTTTTACGGTATGGGGTAAACAGCCCCATGCCCAACCCTCCTTAGTCGCTTTTTACGACATGCGTGGTAGGGTGCAGTGTTACTATTCTTTGCTCCCCTTTCGGGCCCCGGCAACACACGGGTGTTCATAAATATGCTCTACAAATAATAGTGTACATGATTCCTCTCTCTCTCTCTCTCTCTCTGTTTTTTTTTTCTCTGTGTCTCTTTCTCACTTTACTACGTTACATGATTTATAAAAGAGTTTTATTACGAGGACGAGTAATTACGGAAAGTCCTTTATCTCAAGACACTGCTAGTAACTACGTGCACTGTGACACATATATTGTTTATATTACTAGAACAATCATCGGTAAGATATTTGGAGGCCTAATTTTTTTTTTTTTTTTTTTGCGGACGTGAGCGCAGACAGTTAACACATCACGATAACACAACATGTTTGCTCAATATGACACTGCAGTACCATACATTATGCCCTAAAATGGGCGTGGACAATGCTGTCAACAGGCTTACTTAGTATCTGTCTCTTCCACTGCCAGCGTCATCTTGTCATCTCTTGTTCCTATGACACTTGTCTGGTTCTTGTCATCAGTTCCACATTTGTCATCTTGTCATCTGTTGTTCCTATGACTGGTTCTTGTCATCAGTTCCACATTTGTCATCTTGTCATCTCTTGTTCCTATGACACTTGCCTGGTTCTTGTCATCAGTTCCACATTTGTCATCTTGTCATACCACTTCAATCCTTATATTCTACACAATCATCCATTTATGAAAGTCTGTAGCTTCTGGGTTATTACTTTTGTTGTTCTCCATGTTTCAGAGCCATACAATAGGACTGACTTGACATCTGAGTCGAGGATTCTTATTTTTGTGTTGGGCGTGATTTCTTTCACTTTTCATCATTTACCTAACGCAATGAAATCTCCTCATGCCTTTAGTACCGTATTCTTTTTTTGTCACTGTCTGTCCCTCCAACTTTATCTATATTGTTCCAAGATATATGAACGATTGTACATCCTGCAGGGGAGTTTCTTCAAGTACAATCTTTGACCTGTTTGTGGCTGAAAGTTTCTGGGGTAGCCGAAGTCTACCCAACCCTCCTTAGTCGCTTTCTACGACGAGATTGATATGTTACATTATTACTATTCTTTGATCCCCTTTCGGGCCACGGAAACACACGAGGAGACATCAAGAGACCTGTTTATTTTGCAGACGTGAGCTCAGGCAGTTAGTACATCACGTTAACACAGCGTGTGTGCACAGCGTGGCAGTGAACTTGTCACACGTCAGGCAATAAGACAGGCGTGGACACAGAAACAAATATAGAAGGTTGATTGTAGACAATTCGTAGACTCGGGTTTTGTAGACGTTTACGTGTAGACTCAGAGGTTTTCAAACTTTTTTGGTCCGCGGCTCGCTTGACCTGTGCATAAATCACCGCGGCTCCTCTCTATACTACGAGTATATATTATATATAAGCAATTGTACCCAAAAAGATATTAATGACTTCTGAATGTGCATATTTTACATCTGATACCATAGACCTGCTCTGGAGTTTTATGGTGCATTTGTCAATAACTTCTAGTACCTAATGACACGTATTGGTACATGTAATAATACCTCGGCGCAAACATGTCATCTTACGAAGATCAATATTTATTAATGGACCTTGGCTCATAATTTCGAGCCCAACACTTTTCCCAAGCCACAGCGACGCCCTTAGCCGAGGGCCGCGACGCCCCTGGGAACCGCGACGCACAGTTTGAAAACCTCTGGTGTAGACAATGTCGTAATTTCCAATAGCGTATACTTTTCGTTCACTTTCAGACGTCGACTTGAATACTGTATGTTCAAAGAAAGTAGAGGTCATCTTGAGGCTGTTGACATTCCCATGGAGTTTTTTCTAAGAACGGTAACTGTGACGACCATAAGTGCTTTCTGTGTTTCTCATACTTTAGGCACCTTTGAAGTAGATGGGGCAAATTTAGCCGCCTTCTCCCCTTCCCCCCCCACCCCCCCCCCCCCCCCCACAAAATTCAAAAATGCAAAGCAAGTAAATAAAGGGGTTTGTATTTTCCCTAATACAGACAGACGAGTAAGTAAGTGTATGGAGATAGTCCTACATTTGGACCAAGTTAGCGTGATAAACACAGATGTTAATATGCAGTAATGCATCGTTACCATCACTGTTCCCTATGGAGCATAGAGCCAACATTCCTGGAAGCCTGTAAAAAGCATGCACGTGCTCTTGTAGCCGTTGTTTCTGTAGCTATTTATTTTATATGAGGAGGTTGCCAGCCCTATGCCCAACCTAATATTTGTTGCCTTGTACGACATGCCTGAGGGGGCAGACGTCCTATTCTAAATTTGTGACAAGAGACCTCCGGGAAGTACACGGGGCATACATTAATGTATACAGTATGATGTATGTTGACAGCTGAACGGCAATCAGGTACACCAGCGATTCTCAATCTTTTTCAACTCATGGCACACTGCACAAGATTCTAAAACTGTCGAGGCACACCATCAGTTTTTTTTAAGGAGATATTTTATCATTAAAACAAACGAATATTACGATTGTGTTTAAAATTTCAATAGCTAAAATTCTAATCATTGTTTTATTTTAAAACAAAATGTTGATCTGGATTTCAAAAGATTTATTTTTAAAATAATGTTCATAGTTGTTATTATTCCAGTGATTGAAATGAGATATTGAAAACATTTCATTTATTAAAAAATCCGATGACGTATTCCATTGGCCTCAAAATAGTGCCATCAATCCCTGTCACACATTCTATCTTTTTCTCAATTAAATGATAAAAAAATCAGGTTTTGAATAAAATAGTCTGCTGTGAAATGATAAATTTTAATGCCACATTAATCTTTTTTCTTTTTTTATTTACAATACGTGTAAAGAGGGTAAGAAATTATCTTTTAATATAAACATAAGTAGACATAAAAAGTCTTTACTTACATAAATATTTCAGTTTTTTTCATTCTTATCGGCCTTTTATGAAAAATATACAGTACTTCTAAAATGTACCTCGACGATTTTTGTTATTTTTTATTTCTCACTTCTTTTCGACCTCCACCTTAACTCCAGCGGCAATTCTACGGACCCTTCGCGGCGTACTAGTGTGTCGCTGCATACGAGTGTGCTGCGGCACACTGGTTGAAAATTGCTGAAATACACAGTTATGAACATAAGCGATGACACACATACAACCACAAGAAACAAAAATGTCGTCACACAACCTAAACTGCATTCGGCAAAGAGACTCTTTCTGTATCCTCCTCTCTCAGACATACATGCACAAGTACACACTCAAGTTATATTTACAGTAGAACTCCATTTATCCGAACCCCATGGGACCGAGCATCGTTCGGATAATCAAATGTTCGGATAATTGGATTACATAATGTATCGAGTACATGTACACATATTTCTAAAAATAATTAACCATCACAAGGAAAATACACTATAAAACATATTTACTTGTACTGTAATAATAATACCCACACTGTATTAGATCACTGTATCACCAAAATCTTTTATTACACTGCAGTGCATGTACTACAGTACTTGTATTAATTATTTTTGTTAAGAAAGAGAAATGTTTTCAAAATAACATTACAAACGATTCAAAACCAGGCGCAACTTACGTATATATGTACTTGCACAGATGTAGCCCACTATTTAAAATAATGAGGAATCCTCTTTTGCACCAAACTGGATAGTCTCCTTTTGGCTGCTAAGTCCCGCATTCTCTTCAACAGCAGAAGCTGTGTAGGACAGCTGTCATCTTCTTGCTCGTACCAAGCAATCGCTGTTTCTAGTGCTATAAAGGCCTCTTCAGGACTTGGTCGACGTTTTGGTTTTTCTTCATAATCTACAAGTACATCATGTACTTCTGAGGAGTCTTCATCATCGGTCACTACATGTATTTGGTTTTCTTCTTGCACAAAAGACAAAATTTCTTCGTCATTCAAAAACTGAAAACCAGAATCATTATCATCTTCTAGCCACATGTGTACATCATCTTTGTCACAGTCCGAAAATCCGGGCATTGCTTGAAACAGTTCCACAACTTCATTTATACAATCATCATTTGTGTCCACTGCAGTAGTTTCATTTCCTCCTTTTTTCCCAAGCAATCTACTCCAAGCCTTGTTGAGATTATCTTGTGACAGGGTGGTCCAAGCATCAGCTAACATATAGCAGCAGTCTTTGAGATTAAGCTTTTTGGAAAACGCCACCACACTTTCTTCATCTTCAGTCAACAATAAACGACGCAGGACTTCCTTCTTGTACATCTTTTTAAGCTTTGCTATAACACCCTGATCCATTGGTTGAATCAGTGCTGTTACATTGGGAGGCAGAAAAATTACTTTAAAATTTGCATCAACTGCATTCAATGTATCCGTCTCTGGATGAGATGGTGCATTGTCCAGTAGAAGAATTACTTTTTCAGTTTTCTTTTCTTGTTCTCTCAACCTCTTCACATTTGGGATGAACTGATTTGTATACCAATCAAGAAATATTTCACTATTCATCCAAGCACTCTTCTGTGCTTTGTAACACAATGGGAGACATGTCACATTCTTTAAACAACGTGGTTTTTTGGCTTTGCCGATCATTAGCACCGGTAAACGATGACTTCCACTGGCATTTGCGGCTACCAAAATTGTTACTCTCTCTTTGCACTTTTTAAACCCAGGGGCAGCTGCTTCGCGCTGAGATGCAAGTGATTTTTGAGGCAATGATTTCCAGTATAAGCCAGTCTCATCGGCATTATACACATCATCGAGTGAATAACCTTCTTCTTCCAAAAAAGCCAAGAATGTTTCTTTAAAATTTTTAGCGGCAGTTGCATCGCTAGATAAAGATTCCCCTTGAATCTCCAATTCTCGTATGCCATGACGAGATTTAAAGTTTCTTAACCATCCCTGGCTAGCCTTAAAGTCAGGAGGACCGTCAAGTTGATTGTTGAACTGAAATGCCTTTTCACACAACAGAGAACCAGAGATAGGTTCCCCTTTGCTTCTTCTTTGCACAAACCATATATACAAAGCCTCTTCCAATTTCACATCTTTCGCATTTCTCATGGTTTTACGTTTCTTCGACCCATTTTCACTATCAAATTTCGATGCAAAACTCATAATTTCTTCTTCTTCCTTGTTCGCCCTGAAAAGGACGGTGGTTGCGTTGTGTCTGTTTTACGCCGTAGCTGTGATATCTGCACCTTTCGGTCGACACATCCGACTTCAGCATGGCATTTTTTAGGGACCGGGTTTGCCTTCCCATTGCGATCTGTACTCGCTCAGCCAGACTGCACTGATGCAGACTGTTTCCAGGACCACCACGTGGAGGTGGAGTACGGTCTTAGTCAGCTCTGGTTCGCTGACTCTGATGCAAGCAGTCAAGCTATGGGTCGCTGATTGCATTCACTATTGCTGCATCTTTGGGTCCCACTCATAATTTTATCCTTGTTACTTTTGATGTCAGAGACGGTAGCTTTCCCAACATTGAACATCCTCGCAAGTGAAGACACAGTTTCACCTTGTCCTAGTCTCTTGATAATTTCTGTTTTCGTTTCAATTGACAAAACATTGCGGTTCCTTTTATATGCTTTAGGCCTACTGGAAGATGCCATATCGCACAGAGAAATACTTGTACACCAAAATTATTCTGCTGTAGTAGCAGACACAATTATTTTAAGTTGAACTGTCTGTTTAGCCAGTGTTCTACCTAGAACGCACACGTACACTTTATTGGTAAACCAGATATTAACTGACTTTATGATCTAACTGACTTCCTGTACGTAAGCGACCGACCATTAGCCCATCCCATTCTCTACAAATTGTTCGCACACATTTGAAGTTTGCCGCATCAAAAGATTCAGAATTTTAGTCTAACGTGACTGTGGCATCTGATTTTTTTTTTTTTTTTTTTTCTAGAACAAGTGTTCGGATAATTGGATGTTCGGATAATTGGGGTTCGGATAAATGGAGTTCTACTGTATTCTTCAAATTCTGTAGTTACAAAATGACAGCATGGAGTTTGCCTCTTACGTCGCTGGGGGTCTTCCACATATGACGTCCCGCAGTGAGGGAGGAGCGGTGTCTAAAACAGTGTGACAATGTGGTTAATGCGGTTGGGAGTGGGGGGGGGGGGGGCGGGGGGGGGGGTAGAAATAATGTGACTGTTGCACTCTCTTTATGTATCCACCAATTACTGTTAGGACCTTTTCTGCAGGGTCTCTACATATGACGGTAAGATCGTGCTGATAAGACGCGAATCCAAATAAACTGTCAAAATTAGTTCAACAGATAACGATGCATAACTTCAGGCACATCCACCAAGGCCTGCTGTGAACTGAAGTGAACTGAAGCAAACTGTAAGGCGGGTGGTACAGTTTAACATCATTTATTGACAGTATACGTTCAACAATACGAGACAATGTTCTTGACGGAGACAATCAACATGGATGCATAGTAATGATACGCTGACAAAAATTATGTACATCTATGATGGTGGTCAGGTATAGCGGTAGATCCCTTTCAAACACCTTCCTTACATTCACGTAATAAGAATCCAGTAATGTTCATGCTAAGTTTGAAACAGTAAGATATAAATGTCCGTTGACCTTGTCTGAGGACAATCCAACTAAATACGCAATTCCCATATCACTGAATCCCGCATTCATCCAACAAAAGACTGTCTTGATCCAAGACTTCCTTCCTACCACGTAGGTTCAAAACATACTATCAATGGCGTAAACATGAAGCTACATCTGGGTTAGTATTTGGGTTTTAACTAACCTCTCCACAAAATCCATGCCATGACTTTGGCATTGGCGAAAACGGCATATTAAAACATGTGAAGCATACAAACTCAATTAACTTCGTTTCCTCGTAGGTATCCTCCCTCTACGGTAATTCAAACAAGGCAATCGACTCCGTTTGTCCATTCTAGGAATGACATACTACGATGGATTCCCGCTAGACCATAACTAGGAGCGGCCTGATACTTCAATTAAAACTCAATAAACATTCAATGTGAAATGGGGCGACACTTACATGATACTTCCACTATTGGCTTCGACATGAAGACCAATAGATATCAATAGAAATAATGGCTTCCACCAACTTGCCACGAATACAAGAAATATTCCACGGACATCAACATGGTCCGTACTGCCCCATACAAAACATGACGTCACAATCCCTAAACTAGGTTACCCGTGCGTCCAAAGCAACTCACACTGCATTGTGCACGTCAGTGCGTGAATCAATCGAACGCACAAATAATATAACTATATTAAGACTGGTGCGTACATTTGGCAGGACCGAAGACTACCCCCTTAGGTAATAAATGTACGTAACAGCTCCCTTATTACCTCCCCTTAAAAAAAATTAATTCTATTAATTTTTTTGAACTTAGTACCCGAGAGAGGTGAGTCAAAACTACAACAAGATATGAAATGCATAAAGTTATACCATATTAAGAAAAGAATATTAAACGAAATCAATATAACTAAATGATAGTATGCATTAAAGCACACATCCACACTCGACCTACTTTGGAACGATGTGGTAATATTCGAAGTAGAAACAAGTTGAAAATGAAAAATGAAAAAAACCATTTAAAAAAAATGATAATAAAATTCAACTAAGTTTAAAAAAAAAAAATTTGAAACATATGATTTCAAAAATGAAAATGAACAGCAACACTGATGATGATCAATGACAAGAGAATCAATAAAACAGAAAAATTGAAAATACAATGTGCAAAAATGAAGCAATGCAAAATTAAACACTTTAAGAATCAACAACCTTAATGTTTTCTAACACTAGTACGGTTGACTAGTGATCTAACAGTGAGATATCATAACTAAGACCCGTGAATGTAGGTATTACGTGACAACTAAGAAAGTTAGTATGTGTGTGATCCATAATCAGTTAAATAGATTAAATTGAATTATTCTAATTAATATATTTCTTAATTACCAACAAATAACCAGTTACTAATATATTCTAAGTAATTCCAATATCACTCATTGTCAATGTTCAGTTACAACTAGTTAGTAATCGACGAGACGATGTTCTCAATGTTCCATACACGATAAATATATTCCCGAACACGATATGTAGTGTAATATGTTCCATAGGAATAACAAATGTATATTTGTCGCTCTTAACAATGTTTCCATACGAATAAAAAGTTACTGTAGTACCAATGTTCACGTACTAATAAAATGTTACTCCACAAGAAGTAATGTTATAATCTATAAGTAAGTATATCCTGAAAGTTATACTTAAACGAATACTTCAGTTATGTAAGCAGTCTTTATAGATGTACAATCAATGATAATGTACAAAGTTATTCATGTTATCGGTGAGGATGTTTCAATATCTGGAAGTGGTTTAGTTTCGACAAGTTCGCTTGGGCATCTCGACAAACAGTCTGCGAACACATTCTTCACTCCAGGAATAGCTCGTATTTCAAAATTGAATGGTTGAAGCGCTATAGCGTAACGCGCTGACTTGGATGATTTAACGTTCTTTGTATTCAGTGCGGTAAGAGCTTTCTGGTCAGATTCCACCACAAAGTGTGAACCGAGGAGGTAACGTTCCAGTTTTGTGATTGCCCATACTAATGCGAGGAGCTCTTTATCAAGAACGGAGTATTTGAGTTCGCTCTCCGTAAGTTTTCTGGACACATACATCACCGGAAATAAGGTGCCGTTATATTCCTGCATCAAAACTGCAGCAATAGCGTAAGAAGAAGCATCACTGCGAAGAATGAAAGTGAGATTTTTGTTAGGCAACCTCAAAAAAGGTGCATTTGAAAAAAAATTGTTTTATATAGTCTAACGCCGTTTGGTGATCCTGCGACCACTTTATTACATTAGATGTGCCTTTCTTCAGTAGAGACGAAAAAGGTGCAGTTATAGTAGACGAATGAGGGATGAATTTTGAATAGAACTGTATTAGTCCTAAAAGCGACCTAACTTGTTTTTTTGTCTTAGGTGCTGAGATGTTTAAAATTTTAGAGACGTTACTGTCTTCTGTATACATGAAACCATGACCTATGCGGTGACCCAGAAATGAGATGTCATGAAAACCGACAAAAGCCTTTGAAGGTTTCGCTGTTAAGTTTATAATCCCGTAAGGTAGAAAGTAAAGCTTTTAATCCATGAATATGTTCATCCCAAGAGTCACTGAAAAGACAGATGTCATCTATATAAGTAATGACATCGGGACGATGAGACAATATGCGGCGCATCATGCGTACAAAGGTAGCTGGCGCATTCATTAATCCGAATGGCATAAAATTCCATTGAAAAAGACCCCGTGGCGTCGAGAAAGCGGTGAATGGCTTTGCTTTAGGAGTGAGTGGCACTTGCCAATAGCCCTTTGAAAGGTCAAATTTCGAAAAGAATGTGGCATGAGATAATTTCTCCAATAAGTCGTCTAAAAGAGGTAACGGTTCCGCATCGAATTTTGTAACTTTGTTTAATTTCCTGTAATTTACGCAAAGACGTATATTGTTGTCCTTCTTCCTAATGATTACCATAGAAGAAGAATATGGTGATGAAGATGGTTCAATTATATTTAATTGAAGCATCTCATCCAATTCCTTATCAACCTTATCACGAAAGTGTAAAGGGATAGGATATGGGCGAACTCGAATAGGCGTATCGTCAGTCAGAATAATGTCATGTTGGATGACCGACGTATGACCTGGGATGTCAGTGAGAACATCCTCATACGAGTGTAGAATATTAGAGACTTGCTGACGCTGATCAGCCGAAAGAGTAGATGAGATCGTAACATCATTCCATTTCTCAGTGGAATGGAGTGGTACAACTGGTATTGGTAGTTGTACATCATCGAAAGAAGATTCTTCTTCTTGGATGACTGATAAACTAGAATAATGTTGAATAGGAGGTGTAGGATCGTCAGTTGCCTGGAACACTGACTGTAGATAATCAGGACGTGAGTAATACTCCTTCAACATGTTAATGTGGAAGGTTTTATGTTTACCATTAACATCAACGATGTAGTCGACATCGGATATTCTTGAGATGATCCTGAAAGGACCTCTCCAGGTAATTAAAAGACGATTGTTATGCGCAGGGAGTAATACAAAAGCTTCGTCACCAGGAATAAGCTGGCGAAGACGTCTATACTTGTTTGCAAATAGACGAGCTTTTTCTTTGGCTTGTTCGGATGATGCAGTAGCTAGTCTACAAGCATCTATGATTCTCTTTCTCAGAGAGATCACATACTCATAAGAGGATTGAGTTTCCTCTTCAATATTCTCGCCAACCAATAAGTCGTGGATTAACGACATCGGACCGCGTGGTTGCATGCCAAAAACTAGCTGGAATGGAGAAAACCCCGTGGCTTGATTTTGTACTTCGCGATACGCGAACAGAGCAGCGGGTATGACCCGCTCCCAGTCTTGGGGACGGTCTTTGGTCATCTTACCCAACATCTGCTTGAGTGTCCTATAGAGACGCTCAATTAACCCATTTGACATCGGATGATAAATAGAACTAAGAGATCTGTCTATACCTAATGTCTTCATAACTTGAGACATGGATTCAGAAATGAACTGAACCCCATGATCCGACAAGATTTTCCGTGGAAAACCAATGCGTGAGAAGATTAACATCAATGCCTCTGCTACACTGGCAGATGAAGTGTTCTTGAGAGGGATGGCCTCAGGCCAACGAGTGCACATATCAATGCACGTAAGAATATGCGTATGCCCTCTAGCAGATGGAAGCATCGGACCAATAATGTCTATAGCCATTTTATCAAATGGTCTAATCGGGATGTCCGCAGCTTGAATAGGAGCCGCATGAAATGGACCCCGCACCTTAACTTCCTGACATATCAAACAGGACCGACAATAGAGAGTGATGTCCCTATGGACGCCTGGCCAGTAGAATGCCGAAAGCACTCTGGATTTGGTACGCGAAAAACTCATATGGCCCGCACATTGCGAGTCATGCGCATGTCGTAATATACGAGATCTCATAGAGGATGGGACTAGGATCTGATAACATAAGGATGAATCCTTTTCCTGTATTACTCTAACCAAAATCCCATTTTTAAGTATAAAGTCATGTCTAGATTTTGCAAGTTTGTTGCTGGTATTCTTTTTGTTCACATACTGAAAAATTTTTTTTAATGAATCATCATTCTTTTGCAATGTTGCAAACAACTCCCGTGAAATAGGAGCATCATCATCACAAGTGGTATGAACTGTAGGTTCAATAGGTGTATCATGCGACATATTAGTAGCTTGCGCTCTAGTCACTACTGCATTTGCAGTTTGAATATGTCGCTCTTCCCATTCAGCAATTTGCTGTGGTGTACACTCTTTAATACCATGTATGCGACCAAGTATTAAATCACAAATTGGATTCGGAAGGAGACATGCCTGGATCTTTCCTGAAAAAAATGGTGTGTTACGGTCAATAATAGCAGTGGGAAATGTTTCAACGGTGCCACCAAAAGTCACACACTTGACAACCCTGCCCGTGGCACAACTTGGGTTGATCAGCGAAGTCCGGACGCCCACAGTGCTACAACCTGAGTCAAATAGGAGAGAGCATGAAATGTTGTTGACAAATCCCTTGTTAAACTTAAGAGAGCCCTGTCCCTGGTGTACTGACGCAGCAGTGGCCGTACAGACTACAGGTAGACTAGGCAAGGTATGTCCGCAACGCAGCGTCGTGATCGCCTTAGGCTGGAAAAGAGTCGAGCATTCTGGACAGTCTTTCACCTGGGTACAATCAAGAGAACAAGACATAGCATTGTGAGTTTCAGCTACTTTACCCTGTTCAATGTTAGCCTGTGTATCAATTAAAGCGACATTAGAATGTCTACCCGTATTACTCGACGATCTATCTCTCCGACGCGATCGATTTTGATTATTTGCATTAAAATTGCCAAAATTGTCGTTTCTGCTTGAGTTAAAATTTGGATGAGTCCGATAATTTGTATAATTAAAGTTATGATGTTCTTTAAAATTTTTATTCCAAGAACCTTGTCTGTTTTGCGGACCCTTAGATCTTGATCTCCAGTTTTGTTTATTATAATGTCCTTGATTATTTTTAAAATTATTGTTACCAAAATCTCGCGATCTGTGAGCTTGGTTCCAAGAAACATTAAATGGAGCAGATTGTTGAAATTGCTTCCCTTTGTAAAAGTTATCATTGTTAAAATTGTAATTATTTCCCTTATTGACATACCTGTCAGCACTAAAGGAACGATTTCGTGAAAAATTGTTTTGTTGTGCTGCAAAAGCAACAGGCAATTCATTCTTAATCTGTGCATTACTTAGATCCATGGTTGGGTGAGCAGTGCAAAAATTTTTTGCATGTTCTTCTAAGTCTTTCATTGATAAAGGTTTCCGTTCGTGTAAAAATGCGAGAAATGTAGGATTTACAGACGATAGTACCTTATCGCGCATCAGTAAATCGAAGAGACCTTCATAAGACTTTTCAATTTTGGATAATTCGATCCATCTTTCTAGGGTTAGTCGTATTTGTGACAGAAAATCACTGAAATTTCTGCTTGATTGCGGTAGCAATGTACGAAATCTTAATCGGTATTCATCTTCTGTCATTTGAAATTTCTTCAGAAGTGCGGCTCTAAGAGCATTATAATCATTCTTCTCATTAATACTGGTAGTATGATAAACTGCTAAAGCATCCCCAGTAAGTAACCTGGATAAATATGTGCAATACAGTGTTTTATCCACGTTATAAGACCTACAAGTGGCCTCAAATCTATCTAGAAAAAATATTACGTCATCCGACGGGGGATTAAATTTAGGTAATTTAAGGTGAATTTCCTTAAAATGATCATGTCTGGATGAAGTTTGGCTTTCAAAAGTTCTCTGAGAATTAGCTTCCTGAGTTAACCTAAGTCTCTCATATTCTGACTCTGCTAATTTTAGTTCATGCTGTCGTTTTCTATCATTCTCTTCCATCTCAAGCTGAAGTCGTAATGTATTTTGTTCAGCTATTAATCTTCTTTCTTCCATTTCCTTTTGTTTAACTTCCATTTCTTTTTCAGCTATTAATCTTCTTTCTTCCATTTCCTTTTTAAGTCTTTCTTCAGCCTCCCTTTGCTTCTGTTCTGCCTCTCGCTGAAATCGTTTCTCTTCTAATTCAGCGGCTAATCTCATTTTTTTCTCCTCTTCCTCAGCTATGAATTTCCTCTTCTTTCCATCCTCCTCAGCAGTTAATCTCATTTTTTTCTCATTCTCCTCAGACTCAATCCGTTTTTGATCTGCCTCAAATTGAAGTTTTTCTAGTCTTAAAGTTTCTAACTTTCTCTGTTCGGCTTCTATTTCTTGAGCTTTCCTATATTCTGCAAGTGCAAATGCTTTTGCTTCATCAGGAGCCATCTGAAGAGCTTTTGCTTGCTTAATGAAATAATCTAGTGAATACATTATGCTTTATAAGTAGTCACAATACTCTTGATTTATTAAATGATAATTAATCAATATAAATTAATTAACCTAGTTACTTTGCCAAGTGTATGTCGTTCCTGTCCTAGAACGGTATCTTTTGTTATCATATAATTATGAAATATGTTAATAATCAATACAGTAATTTATGTAATGAAATGTCATGTAAGCAACAACGTGAAAGACAATAGAAACATTACCGACAAGACACGATAATCAAAGACGAGTGAACACAATCGTAGAAATCAACAAAAATAGAAATGTGTAACTAAAATAGAATATCGTAAAAATTTACGATGACAACTACGATCAGATACTCAACAGGACAATTGACAACACAGTGTAAAAACATAGGTTTTGTAAAAAAACTGAACGACAGGAAAGGTGAGACGGACGCATAATACAAACAAAATTCATCATAAAACTAAATACGAGTAAAAATAACTACCAAAAACAACAAGTAAACGTGACGAAACAGCTAAACAGATACTATTATAAGGAACAATTAGCGATCGGAACTTCGGCAAGGTTTCTAGCCTTGAACCGGAATTATCGCTCAATTGAAACTTACAAGTTGAGCCCTACAGAACGTCTGACGAAGAGCCCGAATTGGCTTCGAGATGGATCTCGTTCGTCAGATCAACCTCCCTACCTCCCACGACGAATATAAAACACAGAACAAGCAACATGAAAAGTATATAGGTGGACATAATCACATGAGGCACAGCTAAACGTAATAAAGCGTACAACGATACTACGTTAATACTTATCTCGCGTGCAAGAAAAAAAAAATGTGCCTCGTCTCCGTAGATGTACGTTTGAGACTTCGAAATACTTCGCCTTGTGTATTTGAGTACTGCTCGCACTTAATGAGGACTAAAAGATGAGGTCCAACGTAGTCATACCATGTAGAACTATATGTGGAGGTTCACTGTCGACCTTGACCTTCTGGTAGCCGTTATCCGGAGTATGTACTGTTAGAAAATCCACGTATTTTCGACTATTGTGGAACTTGTTAGGTAGTTCCCGTGAGTAATTCAAGACACACTGGCATACCAATTACTGTTGCACTCTCTTTATGTATCCACCAATTACTGTTAGGACCTTTTCTGCAGGGTCTCTACATATGACGGTAAGATCGTGCTGATAAGACGCGAATCCAAATAAACTGTCAAAATTAGTTCAACAGATAACGATGCATAACTTCAGGCACATCCACCAAGGCCTGCTGTGAACTGAAGTGAACTGAAGCAAACTGTAAGGCGGGTGGTACAGTTTAACATCATTTATTGACAGTATACGTTCAACAATACGAGACAATGTTCTTGACGGAGACAATCAACATGGATGCATAGTAATGATACGCTGACAAAAATTATGTACATCTATGATGGTGGTCAGGTATAGCGGTAGATCCCTTTCAAACACCTTCCTTACATTCACGTAATAAGAATCCAGTAATGTTCATGCTAAGTTTGAAACAGTAAGATATAAATGTCCGTTGACCTTGTCTGAGGACAATCCAACTAAATACGTAATTCCCATATCACTGAATCCCGCATTCATCCAACAAAAGACTGTCTTGATCCAAGACTTCCTTCCTACCACGTAGGTTCAAAACATACTATCAATGGCGTAAACATGAAGCTACATCTGGGTTAGTATTTGGGTTTTAACTAACCTCTCCACAAAATCCATGCCATGACTTTGGCATTGGCGAAAACGGCATATTAAAACATGTGAAGCATACAAACTCAATTAACTTCGTTTCCTCGTAGGTATCCTCCCTCTACGGTAATTCAAACAAGGCAATCGACTCCGTTTGTCCATTCTAGGAATGACATACTACGATGGATTCCCGCTAGACCATAACTAGGAGCGGCCTGATACTTCAATTAAAACTCAATAAACATTCAATGTGAAATGGGGCGACACTTACATGATACTTCCACTATTGGCTTCGACATGAAGACCAATAGATATCAATAGAAATAATGGCTTCCACCAACTTGCCACGAATACAAGAAATATTCCACGGACATCAACATGGTCCGTACTGCCCCATACAAAACATGACGTCACAATCCCTAAACTAGGTTACCCGTGCGTCCAAAGCAACTCACACTGCATTGTGCACGTCAGTGCGTGAATCAATCGAACGCACAAATAATATAACTATATTAAGACTGGTGCGTACATTTGGCAGGACCGAAGACTACCCCCTTAGGTAATAAATGTACGTAACAGTGACGTCACACAAACAAATATAACTGAGGCTCACTTCTTTCATAAATGATGTGGGAACAAAATAGATTTTGTAACCTAAATCCTCGTCTTTTTTTTTTAGTGCGTGTCGAAGCACAAATAATATAACTATATTAGCGTACACTTTGGCAGGACGAAGAACTACCCCCTCTAACAGTTCTTGCTCATCTTTCATAAATGATGTGGGAACAAAATAGATTTTGTAACCTAAATCCTCAAAGTCTTCTTTTATTTATACGTAGTAGTTAACAACTCTCTCTTGGGCGACTTATATTACAATCTCTACTGAAATATCGGATAATTTTTAAAATATTAAACTGTTTTAAAGTGGTTTTAATTATACATATTTTTTAATGCAGACCTTTCTGATAAACGATGTTAATATGGAAGCAAATGGATTTCTAGTTTATTCAATGAAGGAACCTCTTACTTTGCTGTGGTACAACAATCAATCAATCAATACCCTTTAGCTTCCCGAGGAGCATAGGCCTTCAACAAACACATGCCAAGTCTTCCTGTCCTGTGCTCAAGTTCTGTCCATGTTTTCCTCATCATTTTCCCCTCTGTATTAAGCGCTCTTCTCCAAGGATGTGGTACATAAGGAAGAGACATAATTCGCTGATAACCACTTCTTTTTTTGTGTGTTTTTATTCTCTCAAGTTTAACTTTATTTTATGAAACGTTAACAGAAGTAAGAGCTGAAGTTATTGATGCGTTTACTTTAAATTTATTTTATTTTTTAATATTTCAGATTAAATAATGCAAAAATTAGCGATATTTTTAAAATATTTATTAACATTTGATCAGCAAAGCAGTTATTGTAACAGATTAATTAAACACCATTTAACTTAAAAGATTGTAATGTTATCTGCATTAATTAACAAATTTACATTCTTTTCTTTTTAGTAGTACAAAAAAAGTGTGTGTGTGGGGGGATGCTTAGATATTTGTGGACTTACATGGAGGAGGGGTCTGCGTTTTTGTGACGAAGTGTGACAAGAGGGGGATGGGGGTTCAAAAGTGGCAAACATTGCGTGACGTCATATGTGGACGGGCCCCCCCCCCCCCCCCCCCCCCTTGGTTCTCAAACGAGAGTACGTGTTCCTCTAGGTGTATCTCGGTGGGGTACCTCGAGCAATGAATTTAAAATGGCGGATTTTCGTAAGCTTAGTGTTTTAGCATAATATTTATCGGCTAATTGCGATCAAAGGACACCCCCCGGGGGGTAGGGGGGAGTGTCTGAAGAGATAAAGCACGAATAAAACAGCCACACCTTCAGTCATGTCGAATAAGTCGACAAATATGAAATTGTGTTTGAAGCATGTGGCCTCATTATATACTACAAACTGCCACATTAACCATTGCGGCATGATCACGTGACTGCTGGATGGAGGGCTCCTGTGAGTGGCCTAGCTGTAATGGTGGCTCTATGCTTTGTAAAGAGCCCAAAGGAAAAAAGATGATCATGATAATACTGTACAATGGGAATGACATCCCCATCATGTATAATAAATTAGCACATAAACTATCGTTGCAAAACACACATGACAGCTTTGGTGCAGGCTTCCTGTAAAGGCAGATGGTGATTCCATGCTCATAGGGAAATTATGAAACTGCAATAATACCGTATATAAAACATGCAAAACATTTAAAAAAAACAGTCCTTTCTTAGCTGTCAATGCTTACGATAATCCTGGGGCGGGGGATTACCTGGGGACCTGGCTAACCCTCCAAGGGATACTTCGATCAAAAAAAGATAAAGAACCACTGACGTACGCGATACTAGATCCGCTTTACTGCTGTACTAATTATCCATACCAGGGTTTCTTAACCTTTTTTTTTGTCATGGACCCCTTTAGTGGTCCAGTCAAGGCTGGGACCTCTTTGATTATTCGATGAAGGCTATGGACTCCTTCTTAGATTTAAAAAAAAAATGCACAAAAAACTATAGTTTGAAAAAAAAAACTTTAATTTTTGGCTTATGTGCGTGGACTCCCTGTCACGGATTTCCTCCCCTGCTTTGCAGTAGTGGTCCAACAGTGACCAAACCTCAAGAGCATCTAATATTGGCGTGCAATGTATCTACCTGTGCGCAAGATTACTTTTGGCAGAGATGTAGATAGAAGGTTAATAATACTTATACCGGAAGAGAGCGTTCACAAGATATTCTCAGAAGTCACGAACAATGTTGCATTGCGCTGAACAATTGTTAACGCATTATATCTGGTCCGACGCCTTTTGTGAAGGATTTAAGCAATAGTTTAGCCCGTTCAAGCCCCCAGTTGGTGTAATCCAACGAAATCCCCTTTATAAGGTATAGCTATGTTTAGTGTAAATATTTGTCTAAGTATTTATATATAGATTAACTATTCTGGCTCATACGTTTGCTTTCATACATATAAATAAATCAACTATTATTGTTTAGTTTCAAAACAACAGGTAACAAATTTAGTAGTGAAATAGTTTTTAACAGGTTAAAATAAATATGGAAAGATTAGTGGAATTTTGATAGTTATACATTTCTCATCATTGAGACGTAGGTGAAAATTTAACTTTTTACTTAAAATTTAACTGGAATTGTCCCTTTTTTGCTGGTGCCTTTTAGTTAGCACTTAGCTTCTATGAGTGAGTCCTGCAGCTGTGGTTTATCAATTCTGTGATGACGAAAGCCTTCCCCACACTCTCTTCCACTGTCGGTGGTTAGGTGGATGCTTTTCTCTCACACTAGCTGCGTTAGTACCACAAATCGGCTGATGGCTTGTAACCACTAACTTTAGACAAACAGAAGAAACAAATGCCTGCTGAGTACATTTGTTCGCCGCAAACTAACAGGCCCATTGTTAACCTCTCAGAAGAATTAAATTCCCGAGCACACAGTGTAACTCAGGGAGTATGATGAAAACTCACCCATATCCTTCTGGATGTTAACTCGGAAATTGTGTCTGGGGTGCAAGAATAATGATTTGCCTGAATTATTATTTAAAAAAAGGTACATAATTCTCACAAGACAATATGTTACACTTTAGGCACATGTGATGTAATCATCACTCATCACTGCTCCAGTAAGAGTCTGGGGTCGCTCTGCTGTCGGGTTTCCCGCACAACTAGTCAGAAACAATCACCAGCTCTTGCTGTATGGGTTCATGAATATACTATTTTCATATGTTGAGATTGCCAGCCTCATATATATAACCACTAGCAAGAAAACATGTTAAATTCTCGGTTGTAATAGAAATGTTTACACTTACCCCAAATAATGGGTATACACAATCTCCTGCACAGATTAGAATGGGCTCACATCACTTTAGGTTAGATGCTGTTCGAATCACTTTGGTCTGGGAAATTAGAGTTAATTCCTCTGACGGCGGGTGTCTCTGCGAAAGCACTTGCTGGAAAACTTGAGTTAAATTCCTCTTACGATTGGGTCTGGGAAATTACAGTTGATTCCTCTGACGACGAGTGTCTCTGCGAAATCACTACTTGGGAAAACTTGAGTTTAAGTCTTCTTATGACTGGTGAATCTGATTCTCAGGTTTCCAGTCTTGTTATATTAAGTCCTGGCCCCTTAAGTTTCCAGTATTGTATTTAAATGTGCGGGTTTACTCTTAAGTTTTCAGAGTTGCCCAAATACGTTGAACTGTCACTTATAAGTATGGAATACTAAGTCCAATATATCCCTGGCTTCTTGGGAGTTGTTCGCTGTACAATGCGACCTCTCTGTGTGTTCTGTGTCTGGGATTTCACTACATTATATTGTACAGTTTCCAGTTCAAATCCGGCTGGGTTTCCGCTGAATGTTCCAATCAAATTCATTGTAGATTCTGGCGAACCAATCGCTCTCTAGCACTAGAGGGGTCGGTTTGTTTATCATTACTCATACCACGCGTATTTGAGAAATATTAAATTTAATATACACGCGTGGCCTCTTACCACAGTGATGTCATATCGTTGCATAACACTTCCGGCCGCACCTCTGTCTATCACAATATTGTGACCATGTGTTCCTGGTGTAATGTTTTCCCCCCAGATGTCTACCCAGACAGATTATCTAATTATCGCCTTTATCTGCGTGCCTCCGCCAGACAGATGTCTGGTCAGACAATGTTGTTTTCTTCCATCGTACGCTCTATACAAGCTTGTGTCAACACGATTAGCAGCTTTTCACTGGGGTCAAACGTTGGACCGACACGTTTCCACAGGTGGTCAGACGGATTCAAAGAGATAAGCGGGTGACCGGTCTGATGACTGGGTATTGTTACGATAATACCACAGTTCACCTGGCGGAACGTGAATACGTCTGAGGAGTGGTAAACAATAAGATACGAATTACTCCAGTAGGAAATACTGCTATAGGGGAGTGGCGTGTTAGAGACTTCACCATGCTATGTCCAACATAAATGCCTAATTAAATGCCTAATAACAAGCGAATAATGAAGAAATATGAAGAGAAGAAGTTTACTGCCGGAGGGCTGAAGGTGTGAGAGATCACACAAAAGGACAGGGACAGACATTTCGTCACACTCCCTAGAAACCCATTCATGGATCCCCCCGTGGTCTACGGAACACAGGTTAAGAAACGCTGATCTATACGATACTATCTTAAAATTCTGTTTCGGCAAGCAATATCTCCATATTCCCCCCTTGTCTCTAGTGTTCCTTATCAACTGTATTGACGACTTTCTTCCGGGCACGTTTGTTCCACAATTCTGTATCTTCTTTCTTTCATGTTGTCTATCTCTTGTTTCACAGTCGTTGGGGCGCTTCAGTCTCGAGGCAAAATTGATACCAAGTTTGAAACCTGGTGGGAATACACTTCATTCCCATCATTCCCATCATCCTTATTACCATTTAGCTGCCCAAGGAACAAAGGACTTTAACAAACGTATGCCAACTGTCCGGTGCCATGAGCTTCAAGTCTTTCCGTCTCTTCCTGATATAACGTGCCGAGTTTTAATCCTGACACCAGTCTCATCATCATAATCATCATCATCATCATCATTATCGTCACCATCATTATCATCACTAAAATCATCATCAGAATCATTATCATAATAATCATCACTATCACCATCATAATAATCATCATCATCATCATCATAATCATCATTATAATCATCTAATCATCGCCATCATAATCATCATAATCATCACTATCATCATCATAATCGTCAATATCATAATCATCATCATTATCATCACTACCATCATCATCAGAATCATTATCATAATAATCATCACTATCACCATCATAATAATCATCACTATCACCATCATAATAATAATCATATTTCATCATCATAATAATCTTATTATCGCCATCATAATCATCATCATAATCATCATCAACATCATTATCATCATAATCATTATCATAATCATCAGCATAACCATCATCATTATAATCATCATTATCATAATCATCATCATTATAATCATTATCATCACCATACAGCTCCTTAAGAAGCAAATGTCGTCATAAAACGTATGCCAAGTTTTCCTGTCCTGTGCCATGAGGTCCAGGTCTTTCCATCCCTACTTCATCATTTTCATGTCTGCCTCCAGCTCTCTTCTCCGTGTGTTTTTATCTACCTCTGCTTCTTTTGCCACGGGGATTCCAGAATAAGAATTACCTTGTAATGCTAAAAAAAAAAAAAACAATTTTCCTCAGTTTGTGTCCCAACGTCTGTGTCTTTTTCTCTTCTTTTGTTCCACTGGCAATTGTCTGGTTCTTGTCATCAGTTCCACATTGGTGATCTTGACGTACCACCTCAATCCCTCTTTTCTGCGCAAACATCAGTCTACCCAACTGTAAAAAGGTACCTGATTCTGTTCTTGAGTTAAAAGGCAAGGGTAGCCCCCATAGCAGATGCTGCCGTCGAGGAAGGAAGTGTTCGAGACTTCACTATACTACGTCCAGGTTTATGAGGTAGGGTAGCCAGCTGTCTTCCTCGCTGCTTTTGCCTTTCCGAACTCATGTACAGATTCAGGAACTGATTTACAGTTGGTAGAATGAAGCGTGACTCTACCAGGTTTTGAACATAGAACCCCTCAACTTTGCTCCGTGAGGTAAGCGCTCTAACCCGTCAGCCAATCGAAAGCTCGTGTTAAAGAAAACAAAGGCAGCTAGGAAGGGAACAGTTCCCCCCACTTTAAAAAGCTGAGAACTACTATAGTGGTATCTCTACGATTTCACTTCCTACAGCAGTTTTTTGTTACAGAACTTTATTTTTATCTTTTGTTTCATCAATTTAACCCGCTGTCATAACGTAGCGCTTTTTAATTTTCACAATTCCCACAGTATATCTAAAGATAGGAGATTATTTCTGATGTGTGAAATCAGCTTCCTTTTCCTGTTGGCCTATTTCATGGCATTACAGTTTAAGCATTTTATCTAGTCGTGTGATTTTTATCATTTATCTGTAAAATAAAATAAAAAAACGTAAAGGAAACTTTCAAAATTTTTTGGAACCACTTGTGTTATTATTACAAATAATTTTTTTTCTTTCTTCTTTGGTTCTTGGTCACTGACTGACAAAGCAATCGGTGACAATCACGCCATGTGGCGTCTTACAGAGCAGCAACAAACTATCTCTACCATGCTCGGTAGGCAGCCATTCTTCGTGTGGTGTCCCAGCTCTAGTTCATGATTTGCATCTCACAGTTCTCCACCAGGTGGCTGTTGGTCGGCCCCACTTTCGCTTTTCTTCTGGAGTCCATAGCATGACAGTTCTTGTGATGGTGTCAGGGTCTTTTCTGAGGATATGGCCAACCCAATTCCAGCGTCTTCCTGCCATGATGGTGCGCATGTTTCTTGGTTGCTCCGAGTTAGCAGTTCTTGGTTAGTGAAGGTGTTCGCCAGAAAATTCGAAGAATTGTCCTTTGACAGGTTGTGTGAAAGCAGAAAATAAATCTTGGATGCATTATGTTACATGGAATCAAAGTGGATGGCCAGTTACTTTTAATCAGTAATTAGTCATATAGTTAACACAGACACACACAACCAAAAACTTAACCATAAATTGGTGAACAACATAAAGAATAACTTATTAATGATAACTGTAAATCCACTTATAATCTATACAGAAGAATGCATCGCAAATTTATTTATTTTTTTTTTTTTTGCTTTACAGTGTATTTAGTAATAATAATAAGTGGTTCCTAATTTCTGGGGGTTTTTTTTTTTTTTTTGACTTGTTTTATGACTTTACCAATTTTCATTTCGAAATTCTGGAAATTTATTACCAAAACTGAGAACCGTACTTTTTCTTGACTGGAAAATGTTGATTTCACATTGTGATTTGGGAGGCAAGTTAAAAAAAAAAGCGTTTCTCTTGCATTCATAGTTGACACGCTTACGACAGATCCGCCCCCAAACCACCCCCCCCCCCCCCCCCCCCCCCCCCGTATTTAAAAAAAAAAAGTTTATAAACCAATAGAACGGAATTGAATCAGTTCTACAAGTTAACGGTACAAAGAAAACAAGGGAAATCGCTGCCGTTGCCTTCTCTAACTCAAGATCAGAATCAGGCACCCTTTTACAGCTGGTTTGACTGATGCGTGACACCTGTTCCCTTCCTCGCTGCCGTTTCCTTCTCTAACTCAAGATCAGAGTCAGGCACCCTTTTACAGCTGGTTTGACTGATGCGTGACACATGTTCCCTTCCTCGCTGCCGTTGCCTTCTCTAACTCAGGATCAGAGTCAGGTACCCATTTACAGCTGTTATGGAGTGTTAGAGACTTCACCATACTAGGTCCAGCATCGAGAGGTGGGGAGACCAGTTTCCTTCCTCGCTGTCTTTTCCTTCCCTAACTCAAAGTTAAGTACCCATTTATAGCTAGGTAGACCCCATCTCTCGATGCTGGACCTAGTATGGTGAAGTCTCTAACACTCCATAACAGCTGTAAATGGGTACCTTACTCTGATCCTGAGTTAGAGAAGGCAACGGCAGCGAGGAAGGGAACAGGTGTCACGCATCAGTCAAACCAGCTGTAAAAGGGTACCTGCCTCTGATCTTGAGTTAGAGAAGGCAACGGCAGCGAGGAAGGGAACAGGCCAGCCCACCTCATGAAGCTGGGACCCAGTACATCGAAGTCTATAACACTTCACTCCCCTACGGCAGAATGTGCTACGTGACTACAACCTTACGAACGGCAGGCGTGTTTTAAAAAAAATTCTAAGCAACGGGGGAGGGGGGAGAGGACAATGACACTTTTTTCAGTCAAGAAAGAGTACGGTGATCGGTTTGGGTAATAAATATCCAGAATTTGATTTAACCGGTGAATAAACGCACAAGAACCTTTATGTTTTATAATTAAACACGGACTCGCAGACCTAGTTGTTTAAGAAACATACTGATTTACTTGGCACATAACTATTCACTATACGATGCCTGCTCCTTTAAATACAAAGCACACTCTGTATTTGTAGTTTATTATTTCCCATTACTTTAAAATTGTTACATTAATGGGGTTATTTTCACCGTACTTTGCATTGCCTTTATTATTATATTACTAGCAATAACCCGTCAATAATGACGGAAGTAAATCAAAAACTGTAATATATTTTTTAAATATTTGTTAATTCAATATAAAAGTTATTTGATGACAACATTTTTTGTGAAAGTGCGTGGATTTGTTTCAAAGAATGTTCCCTGATAAAAAGTGTTTTTAACAAAAACTTGCAAGTTTTCATGATTTGTTCCTCGGGTGAGGGCGACATAGAGCTGGCCGTGTCCGAAAACAGGTTCAGGAAGGAAAACTCCTACGTGATAAAAAGACTGTCCATGCGCCTTATTGATCGTCATTGCAAATGCTAAAATCACTGGGAATTGACGACGTCGCATCCTAAATGGCAAACTGCGCTCGCTCCGTTCTAAGTCAATGCGAGGAATTAAGACTCGTTCTCCCTTATTACTCCCAGTGATAATTTCTGCATCAATGGAATTCCGATGTAAGACTTTTATGACCAAACGCGTGCCATTCAATAGTCCGTATTTTGTGTTCAGATTTCGCAATAGCATGATACATGCAGCAACCTTTAAATTCAGCAAATGCTGTGGCATTTCTGATGGGCACTGCTCGTTAAGGAACTCGGTTGGGAAATCAACTGCGTCGTTGGGATCATCGGAAATCATGGCATCTATGCTCCAATAAACCGTTTCATTTCCAGCGAGTAGCTCCAACAATAAGTCTGCAATACTTTAATTTAAAATTTTGTCTTGAAGAAACAATCAAAAACTTACATTTTAAGGTTATTTTTAACAAAATGATGAGTTAAATCCGTTTCCGGGATGAAACTGGGTTCTACAATCAAAAACTTACATTCTATTCATATATCACTATCACTCACTTTGTGGTGCACAATTCACTGACTTTTCTTCGTTGACTGTTACTATTTTCGGGAGAGTATAGATAAGGGAAACAATACAATTAACGTCTTACTTTCAACCACAGTTGCATCCCTTAGATGTGACCAACGTACAAACGGCGAGAATTATAAAGTTTGATGATGATGATCATCATCATCATAGCTGAGTTAGTGGCAAATACCAAGAAAGGGACCTGCATGTAAATATTTCAGCTCTCTACGATAAGACAAACAAAGCAATCTCGTGTGTCAAAGATTTGAAACGCGACAAAGAAATAAACAGCCAGATGATCTTAAAGAAAATTGGTAAAAAATAAAAATTGTTACGGCGTCACTTTTACAAATGAACAATTCAGCAGAAACAGAACGTTTCTGGATCTACCCTACCACAGCTGTGGTGAAGTGGGATGTTATAAATACTTATAGGGAACTTAGTGTACTGACTGAGATCAGCTGTGAAGGTATCTATATCTATTAAGAGTAGTGTATTATAGATAACCTTACTTGCTACCACATATCTATATATCTCAGTCAGAATTATTCTGGAATAGTGTGATGCTACGTTATGTGTCTAGGGTATGAGTATGGGGAAGTGTAAGTCACAACAACAGACAGATAAACAATTTAATTTAATCCACTACTCTTGACAACACTGTGACACTCACATACATATAACACTCTACAAAGATATCTTAAAAGAGTCACTGATAAACTTTCAAATAACAATATGTATTCATTACTGGCATGAATGAATATGTGTCCTGATTCAACTACAAGGGAACCAGGAATCACAATCAATTTAAATTACAAGTTATGTACAGAATGTATTTAATATGAATATTGTAGTGACATATATTATTTCAAATGTTCTATGTGTGTCAGTTGTGTAGTAGTAAAATGAGGTAATACTGGTTTTGTTTTGTTCAAGCTCTGTTGGTATTTGTCATCATGACTTCAATAGTTTGTCTTTAGGGACTAGTATTGGAGATGTTCACAGTTCCTGATTTTAAGACAAGTAAATTCCCCTCTTAATGTTAATTTTAAAAAAGTCAGTTCAAGATGAGGGGACATAATGTTGAGCTCAGCTGGCCAAGTTAGCTTATCTGGCGTGATGGTGGCAGGAAAGGACTCCTCTGCTCGAATTCTCCTCTGGGCTCTGGAGACACCTCACTGATAGCTAAAAAGACCAAGGAGTATGCTGTCCGACTCTGGATTCAGCAAAGCTCTGACCAGGTGCTGCTCAGTACCATCAAGACCACTGTCCCTGAAATCAAGAAGGATGTACCTTCTACTTCATAACTAATTTATATTTTCTTTTTACACTGATCACAATACATCACAAACATTGCGTTCAGAGCGTTAGGCCAACAGTCAGCTTCATCTGAGATACTTTATTCCAGTATTACCCTTCCTAATGGTTACTACGCCTCTGCACTTCCAGCATTATTTCTTTCTAGTCAATCATCCAGGTGTCAGTGTACTGTTTGGCCATTCCATGCCGTTTTACTTCTCTCCGACACCCTCTGTTCAGGCTGGAGCATTTTAGGCTTTACCTCACGTTTGCCACTGAACTACACATATATATACAGGCATAAATCAACAATTCACATTCAATTTTCATTAAAAGATATTAAATGGTTCAAGCTTACCACAATTCATACGAATAACACAGATACGTTGATTAGCAATGAATTCTGGCACAAACTGGCACAAATTTCCATCTGCTTATCTTCCAGGCTTTTATTGAGCAAAATTTTAGCTGGCTTCAACGCACTGATGCTTTATCAGGATCATTTAAACAAGTGGTCTCGAACTAACGCTCCCAAGTGTGTATATCAGCGAGACTGGCCAATGAGCCACGTTTCGACAAGTGTTTGAAAAAATGTTATCTTTTCCCGTCTCCCCTAACAACCAAGATAGTATTTATAGCCCGACCAATCGTGGTTAGGCTTTCATTTGTTGCTCTCCAATCAATTTGGAGTTTACATGGTAGGCTATTTCTGTAACGTAAATTTTTTTCAAACACGTTAAAAAAAAAATCTTATGAGCAGAAATGATTTTATGCTGTCAGGCACCCCCAATATTTTATTTTGGGTATAATTTATTAATTCCTGGACTATTTGCGTAACGTTTTACATATTATTTGTCAGCAAGCCCTAAGGAACCCAAAAATACTAATTTAAAGGAGCTACGTGGCTGCGTTCAAATATGCAATTTCTTCTACCTCCTGTTTCGAAGATGTGCTGTCTGGGTACTGTTATGTTTTCAAACGTAAACCCATCTATTGTTATCTTTCCTAATAAGCGTTTTTTATGATTTATAAACCTAACTCTGGGAAAGGGTAGTGTATTTTATCACTGTCCGTCTGGAAAAAAAATTAGTGCATGTAGACTTACACGCGTGATGGCAGCATTTGTATATCGCGCGACGCGTGTTGCATGCGTTCCTGATTTTCAGCCCTCCCCTCTCGCTATCCTTTTGTCCATCTGTTCGTTCGTTTTGGTAACGTAATATAATTAATGTTAGGATTAATTTAGGTCATTACGCAGGGCCTCAATGTTTTTCTTAGAAATGCAGCACACGTTTCATTGAAGAAAGCGGGTAATAATACAGTAAAACAGAATCATCTGCACA
>JAMPIV010001435.1:145000-177500 GCA_024509875.1 Oreohelix idahoensis
AAACGTAATTTTTACATAGAAATGTTTTAAATCACAATTTCTTATTGGTATTATTCATTCTTTTTACATCTTTGTATTTAATCTATCTTTGCTGATCTTGAGTTAATCCCCATAAATTATTTCAAACACCAATTAACGAACACTTGTTTATTTAATTTTTTTTTTTCATTTTTTCCTTTTTTTAATGTTCCTATTCAGCTTTTAGGAAAAAATTTCGGGTTTTTATCAATTATAATTGTATTTACTTCTGACATTATTTCTTAATTATTCTCAACATTTAGTTTATTACTATGATTTTTTACTGATCATTAGTCTTCATCAGATAAGATTTCATAAAAAATAAGATAGTCTAGATTACTTAATATACTCAAACATCTTTCCGTCCATTTATAACCCAATAATTCATCAATCTCTGGACATCATGGTCATCTGTAAATAGTTTTCCCCCCAGTCTTTAAAAAAAACCACATCCAACGAAAGCTTTAACAATTCTCTGGTAAAATACAAAAAATAAAAAACCGATACAAATTAATCCTTGACAGGGATTGTTAGACTTAAAATCGGACCTAAAAAATATCTAGTATATCATCTTTCAGTCTGGCTGACACAGAAAATCTTGATTACTTTCTCTAAAATGCGCTAATATCTTTAACCTCGCTGCCTCTGAAGTTCTTATATTCAACAGTTCTAGGAATATTAGGTTAATAGGACCAAATAAAATGTAGGCGGCGGAATTATAAAAGATTAAGTTCTATAAACAGCGGTAGGATTAAAAAAAATGTCACCACCATAATATGGAAATTATACTACAAAAAATAAACCAAGTAATTATCTTAGACATCGAGGGTACAATGACAATCGTATAGGCCATAAATAATCCCCCAGCGTGGTTTTACCCCTTTATTTATTATTATGGACCCACAATTGGTGGAGGGACCCTTTATCACAATGGTATTAAATTCGACGACGGCCCAATTATTTACACTTTTTAATGCGTTAGGTCACATCCCCTAAGACACCTTTCTTGTACAAAATTTAGTCAATAACACACACAAACACCACCCCTCTCGGGGTGAATCATAGGTAGACGCGGAGCGAACCTCCCCAAAATACACCACCCATCACCCCGTAAATACAATCAACATCTAGGTGGGGGAGGCGTTCACTTTATAATACATCAAATCCCCTTCCCATTATCCATTGCCTTCACCATTCACACCCCCCCTTATAACCACTACAACACACAAAACACATTACACCTCCAAACACACCACACACCAACCCACAAACACATTCAATCTCCAAATAAATTTATTTTACTAATAAAATATCCATACCCAAAAATTTATAAAAAGGGGGGGCCACTAATACCCAATAAAAATAAACTTAAACACATTCTCCCACAATATACCTAAACCAATAAAAAAATAAAAAAAATAAACATTCAAAAAATCCCCATAAACCATCTTTTCCTACACAAGCTAACCAAATTCCTATCAAACCAACTGCACTCTCACACCAACAAAACTTAAACGCGGAAAGGCCCCATAAAAAACTCCAAGTGCGGGGATTTCACCTACTTCACCCATCCCAAAAAAACCCGTGCACGCTTGGGCCCATATCACTGCACACTTACCCCTAACCCCCACCAAACACTACCATAAACATTCTTCCCTCCAGCGCTTCGGAATCTTAAACAGAAAAAAAGGGTTCTATGCATAATATAGATAAGCTCAAGTATCACACGGAGGGATGTTTTACCGCCCCGTCCCAATAACCAATCACTCCTTATATTATAGGCGATATCGATCACCCCCCCGCAAGATCATTCCCCACCCCCACTCCCAAACTTCCCCCCCCCAGTCCACCCACCCTACGGACTTATAGTCTATTACCAACAACCCAAACCCCCCTAACTCCAGTTCCACAACACACCCTACCACAATCCTTCTTCCACTACCCCCAACCAACCACCCCTAACCAACCCCATCCCCCCACTAAATCATCAACCCCATCAACCCACCCCCCCATACGAAACACACCCCCACCAAACACCCCTACCCCCCCCCCCCCCTCAATCCAAAACCAATTACAAACCAAACCCCCAACCCCCCCCCCCCCCCCCCCCCCCTAACCAACTACCCCCACAAACACCCCCCCCCCCCCCAAAAACCCCCCCCCCCCCCCACATATACCTCCCCCCCCCCACCAATAAAACCCCACCCCCCCCATTTAACACCATGTTTAGGGAATGATATATTACCCCCCCCACTGTTCCCTTCGGAAGAAACTATGTAAGTACCCCCCCCCCCAACCCTTTACCAATAAGGCTGTAACCACCCTGATCTATTAGTTTATTAAGAAACCACATAATGTTGAGTAGAGTAACCCCACACCCACCCCCCCACCCCCCCCCCCCCCCCCCCCCCCCCCCACCCCCCCCCCCACCCCCCACCCCCCACACAAACCACACCCAACTCACATAAATCAATATAAAATAACGCCCTAAAAAAAACTCCACTACCTCCATAACAAAATACCACCCCACCTTCTCCGTTACCCCACATATCCAGAACACCCCACACCAACACTAAACCTCCTACCCCGAGGTAAAAAAACTTTTATTTTTTTAGGAATTAAATCTCCACCCCCACGTCGACCATACCCCCTGATACTAGAAACGGACCCCATCCCCACCCACAATGTTTCCTACGTATACATCCACTAATAGATTAATGGATGCAGCCATCTTGCCACCCTCTCATGTGCGATGCCTTAGTATTTTAGATAGCGAAACAACACTTACGCTTACACCAGAAAGAATAACCAAAAACAAAAATCTAAAACATGTACCATGTCAGACCCCCCACTATGGACCCATTACCTACAAACCACCCCCCCACCACACCCCAATACACAATTATCAAAAATTAACATACCCTACCATAACTCACCACACAACTGACATACCCCTGCAGTATGGGGAGACGTGTAGACCACAAACACACGTATCGCCCCACCAACCCCCCTAACCATACTTGCCAAACCAAAACCAGCACACCACCCCCCACATCAAAACCCCACTTCACCCAACACTAGCCAAGCAGCCAAAAAAGCTCACCGGGCACCCACCACCCCCCCAACCCCCACAGACCACTCCCCACATTTACCCAATGCCCCTAGATAGGCATCCACTTCTTCAAGACCCACCCCCACCCTCATAAACTACACAAACCTCCCCCCAAAATAGCCCCACCACCCCACTACTTACCTGTAACTAACACCCTTCCCAGACACAACATACAACAACCACTATATTAAAAAATATGCCCCCCGCTACCACCACCAACCCCAACACCCCACCCCCCTGCTCACCCCTCTCAACCTCCCCCACACCCCTCCCACCCACACCTAATATACACCTCACCACTCAGACAACAGACTCACCCCCACACCCTCAAGACACTACCCCCAAAAAAAACCACATACACCGCCTAGACTTCAACAAACCCAGATAACACATCTCCTCACTCACCCTACACTACAACCCCCCCCCACACACCCACAACCCCAAAACCCAAACACACCCACCCCCCCCACACCCCCACAAAAAACCCACCAAACCTTCCAGACAAACCATTCACAACTAAACACAAGCAAACAACAACCCCACACTCACATAGAACCACCCTCCCCCAACCACTACCAACCCACCAATTTCAAGCCACCAAACTAAACAATAACAATTAAAACAAACCCACACCCCCCCCCCCCCTCCCCCCCATATAGGAAATAAGCCTTTCACCCCCTATAGACCCCCCCACCCCTAAACAAACCCCCACACATAACAACCACCCAACCCCCCTCACCAACCCCCAGCCCAACATACCTATCCAAAACTAACCCCACAACCACTACTCATCGATCTACACCCGCCCCATCAGAAACACCCCCCCCACAGACCCGCGACCCACCCGGCCCCCACCCACCCACCCCAGCCCCCCCCCGACGCTCACACCAACACCTGGTTGGTTTGCGGATTTATCTGTTCATGTGAGCGGTGCAGATTATGTCGCTAGATTATTTTCCTTTGTGTATTGTTTTTTGCCCAAGGTGTGGGGTGGTGTGTGTGGCACGACGGAGCCAGAAGCAAAGACCATCGGAGTAACCTAGAGTTCTCATGCTTAGCCTGTGCTAAAAACGATAAAGGTTTGTGGTCAGTCTGCAACTTAAATGCCTTCCCATATAGATAAATATTGAATTTCTTTATTGCCCATATTACTGCAAGACATTCTTTTTCGCTAGTTGAGTAGTTGATTTCAGCTTTATTCAACTTTCTGCTAGCATATGCCACTGGGCTTAATTCCCCATCCAATGCATCTGATTTCTGTAGTAAAGTTGCACCTAACCCAATATTACTTGCATCCGTCCTTACTATGAATTCTTGACTTAAGTCAGGTAATTTCAAAATGGGTTTACTTGTGAGCTTTTCCTTCAATTCTTGGTAAGTCATTTCACATTGTGGTGTCCATGTAATGCGATCTGGATGTCCTTTACGTGTCAATTCAGTTAACGGTGCACATATGGAATTAAAGTTTTTGATATACTTCTGGTAGAAAACACATAATGAGACAAAGGATCTCACGTCCTTCTTGGTTTGTAGTCTCGGGGCTTTCTGTAGTTTCTCTAAATTCTTTGGGTCAGGGGTCATGTTTCCCTGATAAACTGTGTGTCCCAAAAATTCCAATTCTTTACATCCAACGCAACATTTGGTTGGTCGGGCTGTTAAATTTGCCTCCCTAAGTCGATCAAACAGCATGTTCAGAGAGTCAATGTGTTCCTCAAATGTTTCTGTTGTTATAAGGATATCATCCATAAAATTTGTTATACAGGGATTATTCAGAGGATCCAATAATTTTCTCATCATTCTAGAGAAGACACTAGGCGCATTCTTCAATCCAAATGGCAATCTATTAAACTCATAGTGTCCTTCTGAGGTACTAAAAGCTAGGTATGGTCTAACCTCAGGCTTTACTGGAATCTGATAGTATCCTTTACTCAGATCCACTTTTGAGAAATATTTAGCTTTATTTAGTCTGGCAAACAGCTGATTTGTATCCGGCAATGGATCCACCTGTCCTTCTGTAATAGCATTCAGTCTCCTGTAATCTATACAGAGTCTATGTTCTCCAGAGGGCTTCCTTAAGAGTACCACCCCGGAACTATACGAAGACTCACTGTGCGAAATAATTCCTTCCTTCAATAGATAGTCTATCTCTTCCTTCAAAGCTTTTTCCTTAGCAAACGGAATCGAATATGGTTTCATACAGACAGGTGTGGAGTCTATGAGTTTCATATCATATTCCAATAGGTTTGTATGCCCTGGTCGGTCTGTTAACACCTCTGCATGATTATTTAGAACCTGTTGCACTCTCTCTTTCTGAGTTTTCGTTAAATGTGTACTGATTTTCACCTGTGCTGCTGTCTCACAGGGGGTGTAATGGATATTCAAATGATGAAAGTGGTTCCTTTTTCATCTCCATGGCGATGGACAAGGTCAACAAGTGTGTCTCTTCCTGATGTTCTCTTTCCAAATATTTCTTCAGGAGATTCACATGATAGATTTTTTTCTTTCCCCTTCTTATCTATCTTATAATTTGTTCTAGACACCTTCTCTAGAACTGTATATGGACCCTGCCATCCAATTTGTAACTTATTCTGACTCCCGGGCAAAAGAAGCAGTACCTCTCTCCCACAGCCAAATTTCTGTCTTTCGCCTTCCTGTTATAATAGGCAGCATGTTTCTTCCTGGCTTGTTTCAAATTTTCATTGGCAAGTTTCCAGCCAGTTTTTTCAACCGAGTGGTCAGCTCATTCACATATTGGTATGAAGATGTAATGTTTTCCTCTGCCTTTTCATCAGTCCACGTTCTTAACAAAGCTTCAAGTGGACCTTTTATTGGCCTTCCAAACAATAATGTTGCCGGGGCCATACCGGTTGAACTATGGGGTACCTCCCGATAAGCAAAGAGGGCGGCGTGCAGGTACTGGTCCCATGTATCTGGTTTTTCGTGTGCCAACTTTCTCAGGATCGACATTAATGTGCCGTTAAATCTTTCCACTTGGCCGTTCCCTTGGGGATGATACACACTACAATGGAAGTGTTTGGCCTGGAAGATCCTGAAAACTTCTTCAGTTAGTTTCCCCTTGAACTGAGAGCCATTATCAGTCAAGATTTGATTGGGAAAGCCTAACCTTGTGAAAATTGTGAGCAATGCCTCTGCCACATGTTTTGAATCAATCGATGACAGGGCTACTGCCTCTCCCCACATAGAACAAGTGTCCACCAGAGTCAGAATGTAGCTGTTCCTTCTCTTGGTTCGGGTGAGAGGTCCCACAAGATCCACGGCAACTCTCTCAAAGGGTGTTCCCACTATGGGCATTTCCCCCAGAGTTGCTGGTGCAGTCCAATGTTTAGGTGCTACTCGTTGGCACTCTGGACAGGATTTTACATATCGTTTGATATCTTCAGTTATTCCTGGCCAGAAATAGTGACAAGCTATTCGCTGTCCTGTTGCGCTGATTCCCATATGACCACTGAAGGGAATCGCATGCCCTAGTTCCAACACTTTAGTCCTATATGAAGTGGGAAGGACCAGCTGTCCGTGACCATTGGATTCAGATCCAGCCTTCCTATATATCAATTTGTTCTTCATATAAAACTCTCCCTTGCCTGGAGGTGTATGAGATTTGGGCAACTTCTTGAAACATGGCTTGAGTGTTTTGTCCTCAGCCTGTGCCTTCCTCATCTCATCTGGGTGAGTATTTATTGGATTATCCTCCTCCTTCTTTGTCTGTGATCTGGTCTGCACTGTTGCCAATATCACAGGTCTCTTGGGATTCCCCAAGAAGACATATCTACACCCCAATATTAGAGGGTAGATTGGCTCATTTATCACTGCTGCTTTTATGATTCCTTCCACATATCGCGTTTTCACTTTTATTCGGGCGACGGGAAGTGTCATGGTAGCTACATCCTTGGTTGCAGTTTGAATCTCCACTGTTTCTGTGGTGTATTGATCGGCCTGCACCAGGTGAGAACTCACAACGGAATCGTAATCTAAACCGGTATCATATAAACATCTTATAGTGACACCATTACAAATGACATCTTCACACACTGGGGGGTGGTATGGTTCCTGTAATTCTTCAGGTTTGCCCTTCTTTTCCTTTTTCCCCGATGTCATAGCAGCAAAATGAGGAGGTTTCCTTCTACAATGGTCAGTGTCATGATTGTTCATCTTACAATTTTTACACCACCTTTTTCCTTGGTTGAAAGATTTTCTTTCATCATATTTCCTTTCATCGAATTGTGGGAATTTATTTTTATTGTCATACCGTGGCCTATCAAATGGGTGCTTACCTTTATTTTGATCCCTAGGATCAAATTTATTAAAGTTCTGTGGTGCCCTAAAGTTATCCACCTGTTTCTTTTTATTACCTGTTACCTCTGCTTGAGCTGCTTGATACCTTTCAGCAACATTTAGCAACTCACCCAGCCTCTCTGCACCTTGTTCCATGAGAAACTTTCTCAGGTCTGGAGCCATGGACTCTCTTAGTTGCTCTATAAGGACCATTTCCTTAAGATCTTGGGTTTTCCCCAGAGAAGTCCATTTCTCCAAGTATGTCTCTATGCGTGCAGAGAACTGGTGATAGGTTTCACCTGACAGTAGTTTAGCATTCCTAAATTTTTTTCCTGTAAAACTCTGCATTCTTTTCATACCTTAACAAAAGAGCCTGCTTTAGCATGTCATAATTTTCCTGATCACCTCTGCTCATTTTTGCAAAAACTTCATAAGCTGCCCCACGAAGTCCCTGAGATAACTTTAAGCTCCACCTTTCTCTCTCTAACCCATACGTGGTAGCTAATAGTTCATACCTATTTAGGTAGCTCTCAATATCATCGTCTTTCTCAACAAAATGATCTAAATGAAAATTCATAGCTGAGGTTGAGGCTCCTTGAGTAACCGTAGCATCAGAGGCAAAGGGACTGGCACCATTTTCAGGAGCATGGCCTTGAAACTCAAACTCCCTTAGTCGTAATTCATGTTCCCTTTGTAATCTTTTATCTTCTGCTTCCCTTTCTGCAGCTAATCTCTTCTCTTCTCTTTCTGCAGCTAATTTCTTCTCTTCCCTTTCTGCAGCTTGTCTTCTTCCCTCGGCTTCCAATGCTTTAGCCTCTTTGTCAGCCTCAATCTGCAACCTCTTAGTCTCAGCCTCAGCTTGCAACCTCTTAGTCTCAGCCTCAGCTTCAAATTGTAACTTCTTAATTTCCCTGTCAGCCTCTAACTTTCTTTCGGCTTCAAACCTTCTTTCTTCGCGTTCAATAAATTTGTCACATTCCGTAGTAACATAGGCAACCATAACTTGCCCATCTAATCCTAACTCTTTTGCAGTCTGAACCGCAGCAGATCGAAATTTGGCCAGGTCCGCCATTGTCTATCAGGTAACTTTATATAATGTCTAACCAACAATTCAATTTCTAACTATATATCTAATGGACAACACAGGCACCGTGAGCTCAACCTTATTTAATTCCACCCAAGGATACCTTTTAATTCTTATATTCCCTGAAGTGAATTACCCCCAATATTTTTAATAGTTAAAGATTCAAAATCCCGAGAGCGAGATCCCAATATATGTGGTGAAGTGGGATGTTATAAATACTTATAGGGAACTTAGTGTACTGACTGAGATCAGCTGTGAAGGTATCTATATCTATTAAGAGTAGTGTATTATAGATAACCTTACTTGCTACCACATATCTATATATCTCAGTCAGAATTATTCTGGAATAGTGTGATGCTACGTTATGTGTCTAGGGTATGAGTATGTGAAGTGTAAGTCACAACAACAGACAGATAAACAATTTAATTTAATCCACTACTCTTGACAACACTGTGACACTCACATACATATAACACTCTACAAAGATATCTTAAAAGAGTCACTGATAAACTTTCAAATAACAATATGTATTCATTACTGGCATGAATGAATATGTGTCCTGATTCAACTACAAGGGAACCAGGAATCACAATCAATTTAAATTACAAGTTATGTACAGAATGTATTTAATATGAATATTGTAGTGACATATATTATTACAAATGTTCTATGTGTGTCAGTTGTGTAGTAGTAAAATGAGGTAATACTGGTTTTGTTTTGTTCAAGCTCTGTTGGTATTTGTCATCATGGATTCAATAGGTTGGTCTTTAGGGACTAGTATTGGAGATGTTCACAGTTCCTGATTTTAAGACAAGTAAATTCCCCTCTTAATGTTAATTTTAAAAAAAGTCAGTTCAAGATGAGGGGACATAATGTTGAGCTCAGCTGGCCAAGTTAGCTTATCTGGCGTGATGGCGGCAGGAAAGGACTCCTCTGCTCGAATTCTCCTCTGGGCTCAGGAGACACCTCACTGATAGCTAAAAAGACCAAGGAGTATGCTGTCCGACTCTGGATTCAGCAAAGCTCTGACCAGGTGCTGCTCAGTACCATCAAGACCACTGTCCCTGAAATCAAGAAGGATGTACCTTCTACTTCATAACTAATTTATATTTTCTTTTTACACTGATCACAATACATCACAAACATTGCGTTCAGAGCGTTAGGCCAACAGTCAGCTTCATCTGAAATACTTTATTCCAGTATTACCCTTCCTAATGGTTACTACGCCTCTGCACTTCCAGCATTATTTCTTTCTAGTCAATCATCCAGGTGTCAGTGTACTGTTTGGCCATTCCATGCCGTTTTACTTCTCTCCGACACCCTCTGTTCAGGCTGGAGCATTTTAGGCTTTACCTCACGTTTGCCACTGAACTACACATATATATACAGGCATAAATCAACAATTCACATTCAATTTTCATTAAAAGATATTAAATGGTTCAAGCTTACCACAATTCATACGAATAACACAGATACGTTGATTAGCAATGATTTCTGGCACAAACTGGCACAAATTTCCATCTGCTTATCTTCCAGGCTTTTATTGAGCAAAATTTTAGCTGGCTTCAACGCACTGATGCTTTATCAGGATCATTTAAACAAGTGGTCTCGAACTAACGCTCCCAAGTGTGTATATCAGCGAGACTGGCCAATGAGCCACGTTTCGACAAGTGTTTGAAAAAAGGTTATCTTTTCCCGTCTCCCCTAACAACCAAGATAGTATTTATAGCCCGACCAATCGTGGTTAGGCTTTCATTTGTTGCGCTCCAATCAATTTGGAGTTTACATGGTAGGCTATTTCTGTAACGTAAATTTTTTTCAAACACGTTAAAAAAAAATCTTATGAGCAGAAATGATTTTATGCTGTCAGGCACCCCCCAATATTTTATTTTGGGTATAATTTATTAATTCCTGGACTATTTGCGTAACGTTTTACATATTATTTGTCAGCAAGCCCTAAGGAACCCAAAAATACTAATTTAAAGGAGCTACGTGGCTGCGTTCAAAATAGGCAATTTCTTCTACCTCCTGTTTCGAAGATGTGCTGTCTGGGTACTGTTATGTGTTCAAACGTAAACCCATCTAATGTTATCTTTTCTAATAAGAGTCTGTTATGATTTATAAACCTAACTCTGGGAAAGGGTAGTGTATTTTATCACTGTCCGTCTGAAAAAAAATTAGTGCATGTAGACTTACACGCGTGATGGCAGCATTTGCGTATCGCGCGAAGCGTGTTTAGTGTTCGGCTTTCTGCCTCTCCCTTCTCGCTATCCTTTTGTCCATCTGTTCGTTCGTTTTGGTAACGTAATATAATTAATGTTAGGATTAATTTAGGTCATTACGCAGGGCCTCTCAATGCTTTTCCAAGAAATACAGCACACGTTTCATTGAAGAAAGCGGGTAATAATACAGTAAGCTTTTATATCAACGTGAAAGCGTTACAATTTGCAGACGACGCAGAAAACAAGGGGGATTTCGAGTACATTCCTTGTGACAGCACTGTCATTTTACCATTGCTCTTCTCTTTATTAATTTTATTTGTTAGGCTTCATATTTACCTAATAATTTATATATGTGGATTAGAATATTTCATGACAACAGCCACCGTCACAAACAGGAGACAAAGATAAAACATATAAAAAGGTTAAGAGAAAAGGACAAAGGACTCTACAGGCACGTGGGGGAAAAAAACAACAACAGATTCGATGATCGACACGATGAAGAAAGACCAGAGGTAGCACGAGGCAAATGTTACAATAATTAAGAATAAAAAATACAGATCAAGAAATAATTGTCAATGCAAAGAAACGAAACAAATATTAACAAATACAAAAACCACAAATGAAATAATTATATAATTTAATATAATGTACCAACGCATGTAATATCTTCTTGTTCTCCTTCGTACGCTCCCAGACGTTCACTTGAATGTTTTCAAAGAAAGCAGTAGCCAGTTTGAGGCTTTTTAAATCTCCGTAGAGCTTTTCCACGTGTCTAATATGAGGTTGTGCATAGAGCTAACAATTTTGTCACGTAAAACAAACCCCTAGAGACATCAATGCTGCAAAAGGATATCGGAGCTTTGGTGTTGGCTTCGTGTAAGGAGGCCGCCTGTATTGATGACTCCATACTTCGTGGAAAGGGGGGGGCGGGAGGGGGGGGGCGGTGGGGGGGGGGGGGGGATGGGGGGGGGGGGGGGGGGGGGGGGGGGGGGGGGGGGCGGGGGGGGAGGGGGGGGGGGAGGGCGGGGGGGGGGGGGGGGGGGGGGGGGGGGGGGGGGGGGGGGGGGGGGGGGGGGGGGGGGGGGGGGGGGAGGGGGGGGGGGGTGCGGGGGGGGGGGCGGGGGGGAGGGGGGGGGGGGGGGGGGGGGGGGCGGGGGGCGGGGGGGGGGGGGGGTGGGGGGGGGGGTGGGGGGGCGGGGGGGGGGGGGGGGGGGGGGGGGGGGGGGGGGGGGGGGGGGGGGGGGGGGGGGGGGGGGGGGGGGGGGGGGGGGGGGGGGGGGGGTGGGGGGGGGGGGGGGGGAGGGGGGGGGGGGGGGGGGGGGGGGGGGGGGGGGGGGAAGTCGAACATGAAGATGATATAATCAATGATACGTGCTTTCAACAAACACGACTTGTGCCACAAAACAACAATTACTACTACATTACACCTTTAACAACAACTATATTCCTACTACTAATATTGCTACTGTTATTGTTCATGCTGCTGCTGCTACAACTATCACTACTCCTACTGCCGTCGTTACTACACTGCCACTCTGGGAATAACAACTAATGCACATATCAATCGTTATAACTACAACATTACAACTTTAACAACAACAACTACTACTATAACGATAGATATTGCTACTGTTTTTTGTTCCTACTGCTGCTACAACTACCACTACCTTTATTGCCGCCGCTGCAACACTGTGAATAATAACTAATATACATTTCAATCGCAACAACTGCTACATTACAACTTTAACGACAACAAGAACAATAACTACGATAAATTTTGCAACTGTTTTTTGTTCCTGCTGCTGCTATTACAACTACCACTACCCCTACTGCCGCTGCTTCTACACTGCAACTCTGGGAACAACAACTAATACCCCCTACACGAACTACTACTACTACTACTACTACTATTACAACTACAACTACGCTACAAATTTCACAATAAAATGACTACAGCTATAAATAAACCTCCGACTGGCAGAGTGATTAGTTCGTTTGCCTTTATCATTAAAATTAACAGATTCCGGGATCTTAACCTAGAAGCGTCACGCTGCAGTCTTCACTGTTGTAAATTAGTACCGGACTCTGCAGCTGAGTTAAGGAAGGCAAAGTCAGCGAGCAATGGAACCTATCACCTCACCTCATTATTTATGAAACCTAGTATAGTGAAGTATCTAACACTTCACTCCTCTACGGCAGTATCATGCTATGGGACTACCTCCACCTTTCACTGCTACAAATAACGCTGTACCGCAACGTTAACAGAAGCTCCAGCATCAACAGCCCAACTGTACAATAACAGTAACAACTACAGCTGTTATTCTACAACATAAACAACAGCACCCAACTGGGCCCGTCCCCTTTAAGAGTGTAAAGAAGATTAAATGAAGGAAACACTTGTGCGACGAGAGGTAGTTTCTGATGATCAGATTGCCTCCTGTTGTAACGCTCTGCTATGGTGTTTTTGATCACATCATCACATGCTAAATAACTGCTGAACTGCATTTACAACAGCAACAAGTACTACTACTACCACGATCGCTATATCACAACAGCAATTGTTATATCCTCATGGACTACTGCCATACAGCAAGTTCAGCAATTACAACAGTGGTTCCCAAATCCAGGGTAGCGACCCTTATTAGGAGGGATCTCGTAAAAGTTTGAGAAAAATAAGAAATTATATTCACTAAGGGTCGCGATGAGTGAAAAAAAAAAAAAAGAAACATGGGGTCTTCAGCAAAAAAGTTTGGGAGCCACTGAATTATAACAACACCTTGCTGCAACAACAATGATAATACTAACATAATAATGTCTACAGTTATATACATACCCTGCTGTTCTCGGCCCATATAATTTGTCAGGTCACTAATGTTCTGGTAAAGCTGCTGCAGGATGAGGTCGAAATCGTCGTAATCCTTTTGAGGTATGGTTTTAGATGTGCTCTCACTCTCTCCGATGGGAGGAGTCTCATTGTGACTACTTCGAAAGTAAGAGTCAAAACTGGAACTTTGGAATACACTTCTTGATTTTAACGGAGATGAATCCGAACCAGATATCCTGTTGCTTCTGGAATCGCCGCTGGGTATGCTCTCTTCCATGCAAGGTGTGCTTTCCCGCGGAGTTCGTGAAGCCGGTGTCTCAAAGCTGACACTTCTTTCACGAGTGGAGCTTCGATGCTTTTGCTCTGTTGGAATCCCTACTGAACCATCAGTTGATATGCTCCCTGAATCCCGCACATCATAGTCAGAATTTAAAACTCGATTGAATTTATCCCTTTTAACCTCGACGCTTCCTCGGGCATTACTCCTGACTAATTCCCCGCCTTCGTCTTTGTTATGAATTTCACTTTCACTAATTCCTAACTCATAAACACCTGGAAAGATCATGCGAGGTTTTACTTCTCCTCTCGTTTTATCTTCTGATGGGAAAATATTATCATATACGCTCTTTCTGTGATGCAAACCTGAACTGATAGAAGAGCACTTCCTAATGTAGTTTGTTGAATGATCTGGTATGACACCAGAATTCTGAAAAGCACATGTTCTAGTTGTAGCGCTGAGATGCGGGCTGCGAGATTCTGTTTCATCGTAGCCGTTCTGAAGATTTCTAGGAAATTGTCCAGGTTGATGATTTTGAGGAACCGAGAATATCTCCATCAGGTCAGTATCGCTGTTGGTTTTCTTAACAATCCTACTGTCCTTCGCTGAATGTAAGATTTGTATCTGTCTCCTTTCAGTTTGGTTGTTTTTGTCCAAGCTGGAGTCGGGATCTGTAGGCGAATGACTAGACAATGAAGTTTGACCCGATCCAGAAATTATTGGCCGCTTCGTTGAAGTTAAAGCAGACGTTAAGGAACGAGTGTTCACAGATGGCCTTGACACAGAATCAGACAGTGACATTGCGGAGGTAGAAGACTGCAGAGACTGTGATGAAATCTGACGGAGACCTTTCCTGCTGTCTGCAGACGAACCACGGTACCTTCGGTCAGAAGGTTTAACTCCAGAGAGAGGTGATGTAATGGGGGTCTCGGATTTAGGGGAAATATCCACACAGTTCAGTCTCTCTAACTTGGCACGCAGGTACTCACTATCTTCAACAATGGGTCCGCTGATCTCCACAACATTCCGGCGTTTAGACTGTCTACCAGTCTTCTTGGATTTAAGTCCTTCAATTTTTCTAAACAAATTCTTGGATGGTTTACTTTTCTCACTAGGCGTACTATTGAGGCTTGTCGAAATTGTTGCCCCATTTTGACCCAAGCTTTTCGGGGTGGTCCCTGTACCTGACTGCCTTTCTGCAGTACGTGGCATTAGGTAATGAGTATCGTTATACTTTAAGTCGAACTGGTGAGCCCGCTTACACTCCAGAACAAGACCGTCTTCAGTCTGGCTCTCAGTTTCGTGGTCTAACAAACTATCGTTACTGCTCGAACGCACGCCAACTTCCTTCTGATCGGCTCCCATGCTCGTGGTGTGTGGTGGTGAAGATGTTACATCCTTTCTGGACCAGCGTCGAATAGATTTCTTGTACTCCCAACGGTCACTTAGCGCACAAAGATATTCCTCTTCTTCCTCCTCACCGGCACCCTAAAACATAAAACGATAGCTATTCAATAGAGCACAATAAAGAAGAGATGATGTGAGATATAATAACGGTGATAACGACAAATTAACTAATTTCACTCACTCACTGAAATTAACCACTCGTTCAACCACTTACGCACCCACATTCTCACACACATACATCAGCTAAATTGCATCTGGAAAAGGTTGTGGGTGGAAGTAAGAGTGTTCTTTAAGCCAGTGCTACAAAGTGACCATCCTAACGTATGAATCAAATCTGTTGTAATCAGTAATCAAACCATGTCGTTCCCGGGTGATCTTTGGTGGAAACAAACAAAGACTAGGCTAACTGCTCCCTCAAGCATGTCGTGTGAGGCCAACCTCATCGTTTAAAAACTTGCTACAGAAACCACAGCTGCAAGGGCGTGTGAATGTTTGGTGCAGGCTTCCTGCAAGGGTACCAGCTGCAGTAGTACATCCATGCTCCCTAAGGAGCGAGAAAGCAAAATGATGATGATGATATTTTTTTCAGTTGGTTATCTTAATAAAGGTAGTCCAATAGCAGATACTGCCTAGGGGAGTGAGGTGTTAGAGACTTCATCATACTATACTAGGTGAGCGTCCGGTTGGCAGAGTGGTTAGAGTGGTGGCCTATCGCAGCAAAGGTGCCGGGTTCGAAATACGGTGGCATCACGGTCCAGTTTTACCAGGCTGTAATGGGTACCTGACTCTGCTCGTGAGTTAGGAGAGGAAAAGACAGCGAGGAAGGGATCTAATCACCTCACCTCTGAAAGCTGAGTATAATGAAGGCTCTAATACTTCACTTCCCGAGAGAAATCCATACTAGAATTGCTTTGGCAGCTAGCGCCTTCAATAGATTATCTAACATTTGGAAATTACGATCATTGAATATACATACCAAGCTTCGTCTGTTTAATTCAAATGTTATCTCAGTGTTAACATACGGCTGTTAGATTTGGAAAATAACAAAATCATTGGAGAACAAGCTTTATACATTCGAGCACAAATGTCTCAGAAACCTCATGAACATCAGTTGGAAAGAATTCAAGACTAATCGACAAATAAGAGAAGACTCTAGGCAGAAATATGTCTCCGACTATATAAGGAAAAGACGATGGTCATATATCGGTCATGTCCTACGAATGCAAAACAACAGAATTACCACTACACGGCGCATCACTTGGGTTTCCTGAGGGTAAGCGGAAAAAAAGGAAAGACCAAAAGAAAACACTCAGAAGAACAATAATAAGAGAAGGAAGAACGTTGGGCCTAAATAATGTGCAAGAGCTAAGAGGAGTGGCGTCACAACGAACAACCTGGAGAGCACTGGTTTCTGCCTTATGCGCCGTGTATGGCGCTTAAAGAATTTATTATTATTATTATTATATCTGCTATGGGACGACCTTGACCTTTTATCTTGACTATACCCTACAATCTACGCGTGTAAGTAATTAATCTTACTATGACACGTGACTCTAAAATTACTAGTTTCTTAATTTCTGTAATTATAAGTATAGCAAATAAAGAGAAAATTATTCAAGAAATACAAATAAGAGAAATAAAATCAAGTGTAATATGAACATAAAAATGTTGCAGCTAAAACAACGAAACTATTCGTCACCTTAGTAATGCTTTATTTCATCTAAGCCTCAGCCAGTTTAGAGAACAACGCGCTCAAAGTTTTTGGATTACCAGTTGACAAGAAGGATACATCACATTAAAATGAAATTTTGCATGGTGATCCAAGCTTTTTAATTGTATGATATTGTGTAAGATGATAGATTACACTGTATGGTGTCGATTTGTGATCGCAGGTCAATTTTGATCTAAAATGGAGATGGAAGAAAGCTAAATAGAGAATTGTCTGTTCCTCCAATTGTCCGTCTATATTGCAGCCAGTGTATACGTATTTCTTGTAGTGATGTTTCTTCAAGTGCAATATTGTTAATGTTTCCTGCATTTATTATTATTATCTTAGTTTTCTCCCTGTGTATTTTCAGACATTCCCAACTAAGATGGTTTGGCCATGTCTGCAGTATGGGAGGCTAACAGCCTGGGATCCAGACCTCCAGGACGACCCAGGGTCCGCTGGGAGGACAACATTAGACAATCTTTGTAGGACCGAGAACTAAAATGGAACCAGAACTGGAGGAAGACAGCCGATAGGATAGTATGGTGCTCTCTCTTCCAAACCTCTACACCTCACGATAGAAGAGGAACGACTAAGTAAGTATTTTCAGACCAACTAGCTGTGACATCTCATCAAGTATTTATATTTTGTTTTGCATCTGATAACGGTTATTTACAGGAGAGCCAGTTCGTCGGCAAAATTTCTTACTGTGCGGTAACTAATGCAAACACAATAATCGTTTAGGTAACATAGTGTTTATATAAGGCGATATGTTGTTAGGCTCTAAAACATAAAGAAAGGAAAAAACAAACAACATGACAACATAGAACTTACATAAGTGTGTCGTTACGTAGAAAAGAATAATCAAAATGGTGCGACAGAATCACCAATGTGGAACTGATGAAAATAACCACTTTATACAAGTGGGAAAAAAGGTGAGGAAATGGTTGTGGCTTTACATAGGACGCACACTGAGGAAGCAACCTATCATAATTACAAGGCAATTCTCATTCTGAAATCCGCAATGTAGTATACAATCAGAGGCGGATTTAGTATGAAGCTACTGAAGTTTGAGCTTCAGAGCCCCGAAGTCGAGTTTTCGCTATAATTATTTTCTTTTCCTTCCCCTAACATAACACTTTTTTCTTAATAAAATGAACACCTCCAAGAGTTCAAGCTTTATTGGCACCAAAATGTAGGTTCGCCACTATATAAAATATAAAGGTTAACCCCCCCCCCCCCTCTTTCCTTAAAAAAAACAAAACAAATAATAACAAAAAACAAATAAAACACACATACACGTACACGAGAAGAGAACTGAAGAGGTTAAAACAAAAATAAAGAAGGCACACACACACACACACACACACACACACACACGATGAGGTTGACCATATCAGGAATGTTTGAAGATAGCTGACTGAAGGCTTACACTCCACAGTGGGGCAGATATGTAAACAAGAAGACGATACCAGAATACAAAGAAGCAGTGTAACAGGTTGTAGCTTATTTATGTCGTACCGAGTAATATATATAATATATCAACAATGCGGTTATGTACAGCACCATATAAAATAGTACATCATAACTATCATCATGTTCCTTTACGCTCCTTGTAGACCATAGAGCCCCCACTACAGCTGGTCTGCTTGCAAGAAGCCAGCTCTAAGCATACACAAGCTCTTGCAGTGGTAATTTCTGTGGAAACTAGTTTTACATGATGAGGTTCACAGCCCAATGCACAACCTCATATTAGTGGCCTTGTACGACATGCTTGAGGATGCAGTAGTTTTATTCTTTATTACTCCTCTTAGGTAGACACTCAAACAATGAAGACACATACACACATGCGGAAAAAGAGAACTGAAGCCATTCGTACGAATAAATAACTCATAGACGCGATCAGATTGTAAAAATCATAAAGATAACTAACTCCGTCTAGGCCGGTCCCAAGCTCGTGCTGAAAATGTGAGGAGGGATTCTGACTAACCTGAGTGCTTCAGGCGTCTAAGGAACTAGTGGGTAAAAACGTGAACCAACCAGACGGCATGCATGGAGGCTGTAACGAGGCAGCCCGTCAACCTTGCAAAAGCACACCCGGCCTATCACCTGTTTGTCTTAAAATTTGATTACAAGAAAGCACACTTACGTACTTACTACCTCTACACCCCAGTGTAGAAAAGGAACGATTAAGTAAGTAAGTAAGAAAGATAACTAACTGAAGACTCATACGTCACAGTGAGGCAGAAATGTAAACAAGAAGATATCAAAATACAAGAAGCAGAGCAACAGGTTGTGGTTTATTTATTTTGTACCCGTGACAAACATTGCAATATCAACAACGCTGTGATGGATCGTTGCATCAAAATTAGTACGGAGCAATATAATACGTACAATACTGACAAATACAGGGATGGCTTAAGAGATGAGGAGAAGACAATGCGGATGGATAGGACGCACACTGAGGAAACGTGTTTGTAGCATTACAGTGCAGTCTTTGTTCTGGAATCGCCAGGGTAAGAAAGACAAGAGATAGACCAAAATACATATGGAGAAGAGAACTGCAAACAGACATGAAAAAAGATTAGGAAGAGAGGGAAGGAACTTGAGCTGATGGCACGAGACAAAAATATTTGGCATGTGTTCGTTGAAAGCATATGCTCCAGGGGGAGGGGGTGGGGTCAAATCGTGTTGAAATGAACGAATTGAATTATGGGGAACTCTGTTGGTTAGTGCACTGGCTTCCTAGCTCGGTGGTCCATGGTTCAATCCCCAGTTGAGGTGGGATTTTTTTAGACAGCAAACTGCTATGGGGTCGACCCAGCCTCATGAATTTGGTACCTGATGTAGTAAAATCTGCGAGAATAATCGCTCATTTCAGTAAGATTTTAGTTATAAAATGATAATAAATAAACCCGCCCTATTGTGTCTGACGGTGATACTCTCACACGCCAGCATCGCGCTGAATTTTGTGCCGTGGACAGGCTTAGAACCGACCCCGCCGTTTAAACCTCCTCGCTTTCCTTGTGACGTACATTTTTAACATTTTGCCCGATCTGATAGAGACTGCGGCAAGACTTACAATTAACGATTTTGCGGAAGTGTGCCGCCAAACTACTGTCTGAATTAACGTAATATTTTGACTTTAACGCTGGTAATAAGTAGTAATCCGTACATTTTTTGGTAGTGTAACACGAGACAATACACATATTTAACGCCTATTCAAATACCCGCCGCTCAAAACCCCGCTTCGCTTGACACATTAGGCCATGCATATATACACGCTGCGGCAAAGCCAACAGAGGCAAACACGCAGACAATTTTATTTCCTCCTCGCGGTAGTATTACTGACGTCACTAAAACAAGTAGTTATTTGAAAATACATGCTAGCGAGAGATGAGAAAGGGGGGAAAGATGGCCGTCTTGTGTAAAATTTTTATTTGACGATTGCCGGTGACAAAATTGAAAATCCAAACCATAATGAAACTGACCATAAAAATCATATGGTAGTATAGCTTAGGGTCCACTGAGCAAGAATATGTTTTAAATAATATGGTAGTCTCAGTATTAGCCAAGTTATTAAGAAAATACGGACGCGCGACCAGACAGACTGTTGTTCCTGCTTGTATTTTTTCATAACGTTAGTGGGGACGGCAGCTTAGAAAAGAGGCATTGAGGTAATTCAAATTCGCTTGAGGAACAAGAGTATAGGAGGGAAAGGGGAGCGGTAGGAAAATGTAATCCAAAACGAAACATCTTTTTGTATTGGCATAACTAAAGCAGGCTGGCCAATCGACTACCAGACGCAGAGTTTGTTTGGAATTATTTTTGTTTTTCAAAAACTACATTTGAATTCTGGTAGTCGCAAGCTTTCGATTGGCCAGTGCTAATAAATATTAGCAAAAGGCTTTCATTATTCATTGCCAGTTGAACAAAACTTTTCATTCAAATACGCTGAGATCAGCTGTGTTAATTGTAAAATTAAATAAAGAAGTATTCACAGTCTGGACAGTGCAGAAGAAACTGAGACCACTTCTTTGCAAGTCAGCGTCATTTGTTTATATTTCTTGAAAAGTAGTGGTAAGAATGCTTTATGAATTTAATATGTTTAATCCCACTGCCAAAGTTAGATACTGCTATTGGGAAAAGTGAAGGACGTGCCGGGAGCAGACATTGTTGAGTCCTCACATTGAAATGTATCTACCTGATGTATGTTGTCATGATTATGTTGTCATATTATTGCATTAGAATATTAGTAAGCCTCCGTGTTCCATGAACACTGTTCAACATGCCTGAAGCATTTATATTTAAAAAAGAAAAGAAGAGAAAATCATACCAAAGGAAATGTGGTTACTCCACATTATTTTATTGAGGAAAACTATGTAAACGTACAGTGGCGTATCTGCCATAGGGACCTGAGGTGTGGTCACAGCAAGGTGGGAGTCATGTAAAATTAGGGGCGAGTGCACCTGTAATGCACGCGAGGCTGACCCCATATCACCGTAGGAAAATAATAAATATAAGAAGTGATCAGATATAAAAGGCCAGGGTGTCCTTTTGTTGCAGAGGTTTTATTTCCTGTTGCCAGCTGGTAACAGGAAACCTGCTGAGTGAGAATAAAGCCATCAAGTCTCCGACCATTCGTTTATGCTGTCAAAAGATAACGGGAGGCGCTTGGGCATTTTGCGAGATTGAGATTTTCTGCAACTTCATACTGTATTATCATTCTTCAAGGAATCCCAGGTGATGTGATAAGCATCTGGGTATATCTGACACTTTCGTTTAATAAACCCTGGTATTTCAAATCATACTCAGGAAGTTTATGGGGTATGATGAAACTACAGCCCCTCATACACAGTGACTCTCCCTCTTAGATGAATAAAGTGTAAGCTGTGAACATTCCAACAGGAAAGATATATTTTGACTTTATAGTTAGTGGACAAAGAGTCCAGATATTTTAGTTGATCTTTTCTGTAAACTATCTTGTCCTCATTTTCAAAGACCTGTCCAAAAGATATGGCTGGACAGGCAGATTAAATTGTACAGAAAAAAAATATTCATTTTAAAGAAAAACGTATCCACTGGTTTTATTCACTACCTCATAGAAAATTTAAGTGTTTTTATATTGTGTACCATCATTTCATTTCTCCCCTAGACACTAGGTACATCATACACCAGACACTAGAGCCAAAATAGTGACCGTGTGAGATCTAGGGAGGTAGCGTTAGGTTCCCTGCACATAATTCATCATCATCATTTATAGAGTCAGGGGCCTACATGTGCTTGACCTCACACGGTTAATACATACACGGATTTCATTCTTTTAGGATACCATCATAACCTCCCCAGCAAATCAAACTTTGCTACACCTGATTTACTCTGGGAAGGTTAAGGCGGCCGCGTGATGTTGACCACATCACCCCTAGTGTGCCGATGGTCAAGAAAATATGGGCCTAACACCATATCCCCAATATGCCTCAATGAGCGTGTAACGGGATCCTTTACCTTTACCTTTTTTAGATGACGGCAATATTAACATCACCCTTCAGCTTCCCAAGGAGCATAGGGTTTCAACAAACGTTTGCTAAGTCTTCCTGTCACGTGCCGTCTGCTTAAGGCATTTCAAAGTCTTCCTCATCATTTACTTTTATGTCTCCAGTTCTCTTCTCTGTGTGTTTTCGGCCTACATGTGCTTGTCTTACCCTGGACATTGTCTCTTACCATGGGAATTGTCTCTTACCCTGGACATTGTCTCTTACCATGGGAATCGTCTCTTACCCTGGACATTGTCTCTTACCATGGAAATTGTCTCTTACCCTGGACATTGTCTCTTACCATGAGAATTGTCTCTTACCCTGGACATTGTCTCTTACCATGGGAATTGTCTCTTACCCTGGACATTGTCTCTTACCATGGAAATTGTCTCTTACCCTGGACATTGTCTCTTACCTTGGAATTGTCCCTTATCCTGGACATTGTCTCTTACCATGGGAATTGTCTCTTACCCTGGACATTGTCTCTTACCATGGGAATTGTCTCTTACCCTGGACATTGTCTCTTACCATGGGAATTGTCTCTTACCATGGGAATTGTCTCTTACCCTGGACATTGTCTCTTACCATGGAAATTGTCTCTTACCCTGGACATTGTCTCTTACCATGGGAATTGTCTCTTATCCTGGACATTGTCTCTTACCATGGGAATTGTCTCTTACCCTGTGAATTGTCTCTTACCCTGGGAATTGTCTATTACCCTGGGAATTCCAGAAAAAAAACTATCTTATAATACTATCAACAAGTTCCCCACAATGCATCTTCAGCGCCTTCTTCCCATCTCTTGTTCCACTGGTTCTTGTCATCAGTCCCACATTGATAATCTTATCGTACCATTTTAATCCTTCTGTTCTACGCAATCACCCGTTTACGAAAGTGTGACAGCAATATCAATCAATCAATCAATCAATACCCTTTAGCTCCATAAAGGAGCATAGGCCTTCAACAAACACATGCCAAGTCTTCCTGTCTTGTGCCATCCGCTGACGTTCTTTCCATGTTTTCCTCATCATTTTCACCTCTGTTTCCAGTTCTCGGCAACCCAGACTCCTTTCGGCTTTCTCTAGGTTGCTTCATGCTCCTCCTTTCCAAAGGACCTTCTTCTGTCTTGGGCGGCTGCGTTGATTTATATTCTTTATTTGACGTGTCCATGTTTGTTGAAGTTTTTGTGGTAAAACGTTTTTTACGGGATGGGGTAACCAGCCCCATGCCCAACCCTCCTTAGTCGCTTTTTACAACTTGCATGGTTACTATTCTTTGCTCCCCTTTCGGGCCCCGATAACACACGGGTGGATGGCAATATAAAAGGAGGTAATTGCCGGGGCCGACAAAGGGAGCGAACAATACTAACACCGTAGCCTACCAAACATGTCGTAGAAGGCAATAAAGGATTTTTGGGGATGGTAACAGCTACCCCTTCCTGTAGAAACTTTAAGAAGTCACCCAAAGCAAGAAATTCGGATTATTCAACTCATCCATCCAAGCCACACGATGAGAAATGTAGAGGAAGACCACAGCACACATGGAGAAGAGAACTGGAGACAGACATGAAGGGGATGGACAAGACATGACAAGACATGACAGACAAGACATGACAAGACATGACAGACAAGACATGACAAGACATGACAGACAAGACATGACAAGACATGACAGACAATACATGACAAGATATGACAAGACATGACAAGACATGACAGACAAGACATGACAAGATATGACAGACAAGACATGACAAAACATGACAAGACATGACAAGACATGACAAGACATGACAGGACAAGACATGACAAGACATGACAGACAAGACATAACAAGACATGACAGACAAGACATGACAGACAAGACATGACAGACAAGACATGACAAGACATGACAGACAAGACATGACAAGACATGACAGACAAGACATGACAAGACATGACAGACAAGACATGACAGACAAGACATGACAAGACATGACAGACAAGACATGACAGACAAGACATGACATGACATGACAGACAAGACATGACAAGATATGACAGACAAGACATGACAAGACATGACAGACAAGCTATGACAAGACATGACAGACAAGACATGACAAGACATGACAGACAAGACATGACAAGACATGACAGACAAGACATGACAGACAAGACATGACAAGACATGACAGACAACACATGACAAGACATGACAGATAAGCCATGACAAGACATGACAGACAAGCCATGACAAAACATGACAGACAAGACATGACAAGACATGACAAACAAGACATGACCAGACATGACAGACAAGCCATGACAAGACATGACAGACAAGACATGACAGACAAGACATGACAGACAAGACATGACAGACAAGCCATGACAAGACATGACAGACAAGACATGACAAAACATGACAGACAAGACATGACAAGCCATGACAAGACATGACAGACAAGACATGACAAGACATGACAGACAAGACATGACAAGACATGACAGACAAGACATGACAAGACCTTGAGCTGATGTCGCGGGACAGGGAGACTTGGCATAAGTTTGGTGAAGGCCTATGATACAGTGGGAGTTTTTTTTTTTGGTGTACGCCCGCTATTACTCGAGGCGAAATCTCAAGTTAGTATGTCTAACCTGAGACTGATTTTACGTGAGTATCCCTTTTTTCTTTCACAGAGAGAGGTGTCCCTCGCCATTCAGGCAGATACTCGCCAATTTCGGAGGTACCCATTAGAGCTGGGTCGGCTCAGGAGCCGCCAGTCCCTGGTCGACGAGACTCCTTCAAATGTGCTCGCCAGGGCTCGAGTTAATCCAGTCCAAATCCCGGTCGGCGAAAAATCTTCAAATGTTCACGCCCGGGTTTGATCCTGGGTCACCCAGTCGCCAGCGCAGTGTGGTAACCACTATGCTAGCGCGGCTCCCACTGTGGTAGTTGAAAAGTGATGAAAGAATCCATGACACAAGTAGGTCTTCTTTTAAGGAGTTTATGATACCTCTTCTTTGATCCTTGGTCGCAGACTGTCAAAGCAGTCAGTGGCCATCACGCCAACTTTATCATAAAGCCTAGAGAAAACCGAAATGAGTCTGAGCTGGCGACACCGTTTTTTTTTTTCTTCTAGGAAAGGATTAGACACAGACATGGAAAGGCCTTGAACGGATGGCACAGGACATGAAGACTTGGCATGTAGTTGTTCACGGTCTGTGCTTTGTTGGGAGCTGAAAGATAATTTCTGAATAATCTTCAGATGTTGTGCCTCCACTAAATAAGCTAATGGAACGTTTACCATCTTGACAACTTCAAGGGAAACGGGCCCTCTGGGGTCATGACTTTAAAGTTATGTCCTTCTGCTGTTCTTCACTAAAGTTAAAGGTAGTCCCAGTGCTGATACTGCAGTAGGGGAGTGAAGTGTTAGAGACTTTACTTTACTAGGTCCAGCATCGAGAGGTGGCATGACCAGTTCCCTTTCTCGCTGCCTTTTCCCACCGTAACTCAAGAGAAAAGTCAAGTACCCATTTACAGCTGGGTAGACTGGAACGTGTCGATACTGCAAATCTAACCAGGCACCTTTACCGTTAAAAAAACAGCGCTCTGGCCACTCTGTCAATCAAACGCTCTGTTCTTCACTACAGAGTACAAATATAATGTAGTATATACTAACGATATGCTACATTACAATATAGTTAACGTACACAAGTCGTATTATTCCCAGATGTCTCTGAAGAAAAATATAAAGAAATGGACTAATGCCTCATGCAGGCATGGCGTATGAGGCCAGTACTTTGAGGTTGTGCAAGGGGCTGACAACCTGATTGTATAAAACAAACTGCTACATAAATATTACACACACACATACAGGTATGTTTTCTGGCACTCGTGAATAATGAAGAAGTAGAAAATTAGACAACAGAAAAAAAAAAACAGACGTGGGTGGCTTACCGAGGAATCGAACCCAGGACCTTCCGTGCGGAACCCCCGTCTAGCTATGGAAGCGAATCACACTATCCTCCCTGCCAGCTAAGGACCACGAAAATGATGCTTCAATGACAGGGGTTATTAGTGTTATGTGTTTAAAACTGTTACACAAATCGCTGCTGTAAGAGCAATGTCAATGTTTGGTGCACGCTTCCAGCCAGGGGACCAGCTGACAATAGTAACCCCATGCTCCGTAGGGAGCGAAAAGGGAAAATAATATACTACAAGATCGCCCCGTCAAGTCCCCCCGGGCGGTTTCCGTGGAGACAAACAAAGAATAGAGACTACTTCTTCACCAGGTATATCTAATAGACTAATATGAGGTTGACACGGGGTTAGCGACCTCACCACTTTAAAAAAAATTAAATTTGGATAGAGCATAATAAAATAGAGTAAGGTAAAGTGGAACATAGCACAATAATGTGGAATAAAGCAAAGTGGGATATAGCACAGTAAATAAAGTGGAATGTGCGAAATTACGGCAGAGATGCGTTTCAAAAATCACTAATGCTAGATGAATATGACGTTCAGAAACTGATTACGTAATACATAGTTCAAAAAACTAAGTCGAAAAATGTCTACCGGCAGAAAACGTATACTTAATATCAACCTCAAACTTCCAGCGACAACAGCATTCACTGTACATCCTCAAGTCTTGTACTTATGAATTCCATTTCCAGACTGCAAGATGAAACTAACACCTGTTTTGTTTCCACGTATTTGCGTGACATACTTTTTAAAGCCACGCAACATGCATGGGATTGACTGTTGCCCTGAGAAATCACTATAGAGGAAATGCACAAGTCCTGGCTCTGAACCGTGTAGGAAAGTGAACATCGTCCTTGACCCGCACGAGTGAGCCTATGTTCAAACACAGACTGCATAAACCTACTTAAAGAAGAAAGTTATGATGACATCGTCTGCTTTGTGGTTCCAAATAGCGCCAACGATAGGTTCACAGGTCAAATACAACGAGAAGCATTACTGCAAATGGAAGTATATTGGAAATATGATCTCATAAAATACGAAACCCACTATTTACGACGATACAGTACGTAAAGCCCTAAGGAAAGGAACAAGTATTACGTCACAAATACAAGAAGACACACCGTTGGTTCAGAAAACTGTATGTATAGTTATTTTCGAGTCTTCTTCTTTGATGTCTAATGTGTGTGGCGTTATTTTTTGTTTCAAGAAATGGAGGATAGCAGAATAACATGAGATGAGCTTCATTTGCCTCCGCTCATCGGCCATCTTGGCAGAGATTCTGCGCTGTTCAACCTAGTTTTCGGTTATAACTAGAGCATTCATCATCATAACACTTCAGTTCCCTAATGAGCGTAGGCCTTCAACAAACGAATGCTAAGTTTTCCTGTCCTGTGCCATCAGCTTAAGGTTTGTCCATGCCTTCTTTCTGCCCTTCATGTCTGTTCTTCTCTATTACCCTGGGGATTCCAGAACAAGGACTGCCGTGTAATGCTATCAACAGGTTTCCTCGGTGTGTGTCATATCCATGTCCAGACTCTTCTTCTCATCTCTCGTTTCACTAGCACTTGTCTGGTTCTTGTCATCTATTCCACATTAGTCATCTATTCTACATTAGTCATCTTGTCATCTATTCTTCGTTAGTCATCTTGTCATCTATTCCACATTAGTGATCTTGTCATCTATTCCACATTAGTGATCTTGTCATCTATTCTACATTAGTCATCTTGTCATCAATTGCACATTAGTCATCTTGTCATCTATTTCACATTAGTCATCTTGTCATCTATTCCACATTAGTCATCTTGTCATCTATTCCACATTAGTCATCTTGTCATCTATTCCACATTAGTCATCTTGTCATCTATTCCACATTAGTCATCTTGTCATCTATTCCACATTAGTCATCTTGTCATCTATTCTACATTAGTCATATTGTTATATATTCCACATTAGTGATCTTGTCATCTATTCCACATTAGTCATCTTGTCATCTATTCTACATTAGTCATATTGTTATATATTCCACATTAGTGATCTTGTCATCTATTCCACATTAGTCATCTTGTCATCTATTCTACATTAGTCATCTTGTCATCAATTCCACATTAGTCATCTTGTCATCTATTTCACATTAGTCATCTTGTCATCTATTCCACATTAGTCATCTTGTCATCTATTCTACATTAGTCATCTTGTCATCTATTCTACATTAGTCATATTGTCATCTATTCCACATTAGTCATCTTGTCATCTATTCCACATTAGTCATCTTGTCATCTATTCCACATTAGTCATCTTGTCATCTATTCCACATTAGTCATCTTGTCATCTATTCTACATTAGTCATATTATCATCCATTCCACATTAGCGATCTTGTCATCTATTCCACATTAGTCATCTTGTCATCTATTCTACGTTAGTCATATTGTCATCTATTCCACATTAGTCATCTTTTCCACATTAGTCATCTTGTCATACCACTTCAATTCTACGCAAGAATCCATTTATGAAAGTCTCAACTATCTCTGTGTGCACCATGAGCCTCCTTACCAGAGAACCGTCTGACTTGGATGTCTGAATTGATTTATTGTTTGTTGAAGTTTCTGTGGGTTTAAGACTTGTCTACAAGATAGGGTAACCGGCCCCATTCACAACCTTACTTAGTCGCCTTTTACGACACGCATGGTAAGTTGTAAAGTTACCAATCTTTGCTCCCCTTTCGGACCCCGGTAACACATGGGCAATTAGACAATTCGGTGTCATTTATTTTCTATTTTGCGTTTCATTTATGAGAGTGTTATTTGCAACTGATTCTTGCTGGTGTGACATGTTTGCATTTGTTGTTTGTGTGTGTATGTGTGTTTTTAGCACGCACACTGTATTTATTGTGCTGTTTTGAATTTTTGCGTGAATAGTTTCTTTTGGCTTATGGTTTTCTTGTTATTATATTATTAAATGTTATTGAAATAATATTTTTAATGTAATGAATATTTATTTATTCCTCTTTCCTTTTGTTTTTTTAATTACTACTACCGGTATTATTATGTTTACTGCCATCACTATTATTATCACTAATGTCTAAGTTTGTTGTCACTTCTGAGGTAAAATTAATTACCTCCACTAGCGTTTTTCGTTAGATATTTGTCTCCCTTACTAGCCACATGGGGAATTGTGAACACAGTTTAAGAAGGAATATCCCAGGCTAACAGACATCGCAATGGAATTTAAGTAGAGTAATTCAAGACTAAATGGCATCGCAGTGGAATACTGGTTAATGAAACATAACTGACCTTAACGGTATCCCATACTCTGCTTGCACACTCAGACACTAATAACTATTAATAACATACTAAGAAAACTCCAATTGTTTAGCAGCTGTGTTCTGGAATGTAGATTCATACAATGAGCCCAAACACCGGTACTGGAGATAATGTCATACCCCGCGGTGTATTTAATGGGCACGACCAAGTTACGTAGCCTACACAATATTTATGGAAGACCTAATTAAAGTCATCTAGACCAATCCTTGTCAGGGGGTGCGGTGTCAAGATGTCGTGGGGTGTCTAATATGACACAAGATAATTGTCGGTGATCCCCCATGACTAACACCTCGATCGTCTATGATAACTGCGCTTCAAAAACAAACTGATAAACGGCACTTAGTACACAAATTTGTGGAGAACGATGATCGCCCACGCCTGTTGACGTAATATGTAAATACGAGAAAGATAACTATGCTGCTTCAGAAAGGTCGAAAGTATCATAGACCAGTACTTCTAGCTTAGCCCCAATGAATCGGCGTCGGCGTTTCTCTAGAAAGTGATAATAGGAAGAATAACCATGATAAATTGGTAGACGTGTAGCTAGAAAGCAGAAACACTCTCCCACACTGTGAGATATTCCTAAGTAAGCTTATCACGTCTGTTGTTTTTCTGTTGTCTAGTCTATTTCTCACGAGTGCCTGAAACATACCTTATTTCTTTCTTTCTTAATTCGTTACCTCTTCTACCCATGGGTGTAGATGTTTCCCAGAGAGCACAGTAACTCTCGGGTGAACATGCAATCCAATATTAATATTAGACAAACAGGTGATTAGCCTGTTGAAACCTACCTTTGTGTGTTATTTATTTATTTACTGTTTAAAGGCCTCGGGTTTCCCCTCCTTATTTGTTTATAAGTTTATATAATACCAAACCTACCCTCTGTCCTTTACTATTCTCATTCTTCTATCATTTACTAGACACAGTATTAAGGTCTTTGTCTTTGTCGTATGGTAGGTAAATTGTTTTATTTGGCCCGTCTAAGTAGAGAGTGACTGTTGACACGAGAATGTATAGAAAATAGGTTTCACTGATGGTAGGTTGACGGAAAGATATGTCTCTGGAGTGAGTAGGTTTCTCTTCTTCAGCCTATCTGTACGACTCTGCTTTGGTTCCAAGACAGTCTTTGCCCCCTATCTAAAATAAGACAAGTTACTCTACACACACAACACTATGTGACAACAAGACACATATACGTGAAAAACTAAGGTAAATGGGTGTGGGTCTGACCAACACACAAAGTTAAATTATTTGTTGTTTATTATCACTAAACTTGTTACAACATCAAATGCCCAAAGATATCAAGAATCACACATATAGAAGAAAAAGAAGAATGGTGCGCCTTCACCGTATGGAGAAAAACTAAAAAAATATTAACCCAAAGATTGAAGGTTAGCACTTGGTTACAGAAATAAACAATCTTGGTGCGATACAAGACCAAGTAAAAAAAATCAAACAACCAAATTAATAGATCTTTCCCAGCAAACAAAAATCATCACACACTCTCTCACTCAGTGGCCACCTCTCACTCTCTTACCTATTGTCTTTTACCCATGGGTCTGTGGTATCCCTTGGTTATAGCATATCCCTCGAAAAAAATCCATTGTTCACTGTGATTAATGTACCACCTCCAGCTGTCGAGGGTACAAATTGGCCCCAGTTCGTCCCAAAAAATAATAATAATGAGGTGAACGCCGAATTTGCTATAATCCACGATAAATCCTGGTAGAGATATAAATCCTAAAGGTTATGGTCACTGTTCTAAACTATCCACTTTTCCTCCGATGGGGGTGCACAGGGGGAGAATAAGTCTAGACACAGGAACTACAACTGCATAAATCCGTTGCGACAACGTTTGCAGTATATGGGCGGGCGAAGAAAACAGGCTTGTTTCCCGCTCGGTCTGGAATTTCTATCTGGGTACTCGTTTCAATACAAACAGGTGAAAAGTGTGAGAATCCTTTATGTTTTGACCACTTAAGAGAGGGGATACTCCTAGTATCCGGGAAAATCTAGTTGCTCCTAATCTTAAGGATGATGATGATTGATTTTTTAACGGCCGACTCTTTGCCAGAGTGCCGGTCTTGCACAGTGTATAAACTAGGTACTCCACTTGAATACAACTGTCAGGTGTCGGGGAAAAATGATGATATCAGGTATACGCCACTGTGGGCTGTTAAAAAATAATAACCTGGATTTGGCAAGTCCAGTCGTTATAATTTACAATCACAAAATATCCTCAGGCTAGTACACACATTATATAACAAAAAGACCGCTGGTCGTCCACTTGGGGATCAGGTCTGCGAAAAATTAAAGAAAAAAATTGGTGGAAAATGCTACCTTTCTATATATATAAAAATACGGACGAGGACAAGACAATCTCTCATCCGCTCTGTCAATCCTGACGAATAGACGAAATGAAAAGATACACGTTGTTTGCCCTGCGGCCTATACACACTCACAGACGTTCGCTAGCCGCCGATTTTGTTCTGACCGGGTCGATAATGACTCGCCCTCACAGTTTCGCGGCCGACGGGTCACTCCCACAGTGTTTTTTTTTTTTTTTCAATACGCTACACGTACAACATAAATCACGTATCATTTAGCTAGCTATTAAATTGTCGGTGCCTGTTACTTTGTCGTATTGGCATTTAAAAAATAATAGGCGCTATAATAACAATAATTACAAATGAAATATGAACATGTATTCTTGTCTCCCACTGTCAGTCGT